>CATQJL010000112.1:74503783-74531295 GCA_958299035.1 Cylicocyclus nassatus
ACCAATCGCTGTGATTGTGCTGGGTGTGCCAATACTAATTGGCATAATTTTGTGGTATTTTATTGGTATCTAATCTATCTAGTGCCATTTAGTAGTTGTTGACTTGAAATTACTTTGAATTTTTTATTTGTTGAAATGGCAAGAAATTGATCCTTACCGTTCGTCGTATGGTACTGAACTACCTGGCCTTTTAGCGGGGCGGCTCAACTTTATGGCGTAGGAGTCGCGAATTCGCCTGCCATGTGACGTGACCGCAGCGTGGTTATATCTCGCTTCAGAATGGACGAACTCTTGAACCAAGGGAGCATTTGACACAGCTTGGCGCGGCGCATCTTCTCACATATAGAAGAGCCCGCTCGGACACAGTTAGAAGTCAGATTACACAAATGGTTTCAGATTTCTGCTTAAGGTCTTACTCACTGGGCTCATTGCACTCACTAGACAACATACCATAAGCAAAAACCGTTGTGGAACCTGACCTCCTAGTGTGTCCAAACGGGCTCTTCTATACATTGGAAAATGCGCCACACCGAGCTGAGTCGAATGATGCCCTTGGAGTGAGAAGTCCTCCACTCTAAAGCGGGATATGGCCATGCTGCGGTGATGTCATACGAGTTGCTCAATTTCGCGTCGTTTCTTTTTCAAATACGAGCGGTGATGTATTTTCGAGAGCCGCCAGTATAGCGGAATGACTTGAATGTGCAACCTCTTCAGTTCAGGACATTTTTATTTCTGCCTCGGACAGGGTACACGCGATTTGATCGTCGCGATTCAATCTCTACAAGACAAGTGTTACGAGCTCATTGCATGCCGATCTTCTTGTATTTCGGTTGTGATAGTTTGTCACGATTACTCGTGCTGGAGAACTATCACAAACGAAATGCGAGAAGATCGGCATGCAAGGAACTCGTAACACTTGTCTTGTAGCGATTAAAGTGCCACGAACAAATCTCGTGAACTCTGCCCAGTGCATTGTGTTCTGCCCCGCAAATCAACTAGTACAGCCTTCATTCTTTGAAATATAAAGCAATGTCGCCTCACTTTATGATGTACGCGGCAGCCGGTGTAGCTTCTTGAGGTTATCTTTGAATAGCATTAGCTTTATTGTATTCTCTGTTCGTTCTGCAAATCGTACCGGGTCGCTCGAAAAATGTCATGTCACATTAAAGAGACTGTCTGCTTTGGTACCCTTTTGTCTCCAATTGTTCGCTACTGTAACCAACGCTACGTGCTCTGAACTATTCTCGCAGGTCCGTTCGTCCTTTAATTCTTGAATTGTTCATCTATGAAATTTCTGTTAAGTGTTTTCTGAGTTAGCGAAATTGTTGAAAATTATCAATGTTTGCAGCTTGTTGCCGATGTTGTTGTTGATTGTAGTGATCTTTGTTTCAATTGGCTTGGCGGCTGGGAAGCTTTGTGACCTAATCAAGGCCGCTCGCGCCCGTTACGCAGTCTGTGTTCTGTGTCTCTCTCGTGCTCTCTGGTCATTATCTAGCCTTAATTGAGTC
Organism: Cylicocyclus nassatus; assembly: GCA_958299035.1. Classification (NCBI taxonomy): domain Eukaryota; kingdom Metazoa; phylum Nematoda; class Chromadorea; order Rhabditida; family Strongylidae; genus Cylicocyclus; species Cylicocyclus nassatus. Next base: position 74,505,292 of record CATQJL010000112.1, read on the forward strand.
ACGAAGCCCACCTTCTAGCCGCCAAGCCGGTTGAATTAAAAGGTGAATCTTGTTTTCACTGAGTAATAAATCTTATCAATAATTTTGTGACTCTAATTTTTCACCTGGAATGAGCTGGAAGTTCGCAGACCGACGTAAGAATAATTCAAGTGGATTGAACATGCCAATTCTTTTGTTTTCTCTTAGGGATTACGAACTTCTTCAGGGTATTGCAAGTAATAAACCGATTATATCAGTTGTAAACAAAGCTAGCATCGTAGAGCAGAGCTTGACAAGAATTGGGGCCTGAAATCTGGAAAGTCCGCTTAAATTCTTCTGGCGTACCGAGTTGATAGAGTTATCGCAAAGGTCAAGCAACAGGTGTGGACACTCGATCGCCAGATATGATTAGCCCCCCTCCCCCCTTCAAGGATGTGCAGCTCAATACCCAAGACGAGAGACGGCCCTTCTGAACCGCTAGCATTAGTAGCCTAATTACTGCGCGCCTATGATTGGTCGGCGCTGCTGCGGCGCTTGGGTAGGCGAGAGCTGTGCTGTCTTTAGAGACGTCTGAATTGGACTGCAAAGGCATTCTCATGATAAAAAGAATTAAACAAGATTTCGAGTTTCCCATAAAACTCAAAAATGTTGTATTGTACGTGGGCGGCTTAGGTGAATTTTTCAGCTTACACGTGCAGACTTAATGGTGTTTTGAAAAGTGGGAAGGGCGAAGAAATCACGAAAGGCCAGTAAAAAACATGCAACTTTTTCAACTTTTTGTCTTCTTAGTTCAAACATCGTCACTATCATTATACGTGTGCCTCGCTTGCTTTGGAATGCTCGGAATTTGAAAACTATTATCTTCTTATATATAAAGCTGAATGTCTGTTTGTCTGTCTGTCTGTCTGTATGTATGTATGTATCGTTCATTCGTTGACCGTACGGACTGCCGACCGCGTGGCGACTGCGACGCGTGCCTTCTAGACTTGCGAAGAAGTGACAAGTTGGACCGTGGCTTAAGATGAGAAGAATTCTTCGTTTCTTTTCTACATTATAAAGATGAGAAGAGTCCTCTGTTTTCTTTCTATTCATCTTTTCTACGAAAACATCATGCACGCGCAGCGGTCGCCGCGCGGTCAGCAGTCGTTACGGTCAACGAATAAACGATATGTGTGCGTACGTATGTTCCGAATAGAAAATTCCATTTCTGAACCGATCCGAACCAAACTTGGCACACATACACTTCGGGTCCCGGCGGGTGTCATAGGCTACTTTTCGTCATCGATCGATACCGATTTTATCGATTTTTTGCAAAATTTGAGCTACGGGGCTAGGAGTTGGTACAGGGGGGGGGGGGGGTAATCGAGCATGCTGATTACGAATAAAATAATGACAGGGCCGGGCGGAGCCGGGTTAGCCATCTAGGGTTAGCGCCGCCCGGGCAGAGTAATTATCGCTAGGACGAAGTGGTTCAGAAGGGCATACACGTATGACCATGCGGACAAACCATGCGGACCATGTATCCGGATATTGGGGACCTACTTAGACAAATGACCGGCACTTCTGCAGAGTGCTTGCGGAAGTTCCGTCGGGTCACCTGCGGAGGTTCCGTAAACGTGTTGCAGAAGTTCAAAAATGAGGCACTGCGGAAGTTCTGAATAATGCGAACAACAACAGCAAAAGAGAACACCTAGGCGAGATTTGGACCTTGCTTTATTGACTGTGTCTCACCCACTATCCTCTCCATTGCAGCTGACATGTTCGATAATGCAATCTAATTGTTGGCGAGAAACATCATACGAGACAGCACATTCAAAACCCTGCGGAAGTTCTGGCAGGCCAAAGTGCCGCGGAACCTCTGACATTTTTCGAATTTCGCAGGATTTTGAAGAAGATGCTGCGGAAGTTCCGGTTTTTAACCAGTTTGGCATGAAAACTCCGCGGAAGTTCCGATATTCAACGTTTTCATTTTTGCAATAGTGAACAAAGTTCTGCGGAACTTCTGCGAATTTGGCTTGTCCTATAGAAGTTCCGGTGATTTGTTTGAGTATGTGAACTAATCATTTTCGAATGCGGTTTATCTTGTTTCGGAAATGAAATATCTATCTCCTTTGCAGATTGGGGCCCATCCAAAACTTGTTCTCAGACGATAAAAGACTTCCGGTGGGCGGTGGAAATCTCTGCCACTTCCGGAGCGCGCTCTTAACCATTGGAACACTGATGCGGGGCGGGACGAGGGGCGATCCGCTCGCGATGACGTCACAAGAAGCCGAGACAAAGACCTTCAGCACAAAGATCGGTAGGATGCGGCACACGAGTGCGGTACTCGCCGCTGACGAGAGCCTGGCCGGTACCGATTGTCCACGGGAAGTATCTCGTCAGTTGTCTGAGTCTGTCGCGTTTTTCACATTGCGTGATTGTGCTTTCAGCAACAGTCACTCAGAAAGATGAAGGGGAGAAGGCAAATTCCTCCTGTAAAACTACGATACCGATGTCACTACGGGCGATGAACTCAAATTGCACCCAACACCACTATTACACCGACACATTATGCTGAAAAGCTCCAAAAATGGATTAGTTTTTAAGTAAACGATGCAAAAATTAGAGTTTCTCTCCTTCACATGGGTCCGCTTATGTAGGACTTGCTTTTCTTGCCATGTGTGTCCATGTTTTCTAATCTGGGGTAAGATCTCCAACTATTTTACATTCTCGCAGGTCGAGTTTGATTATAATCTACCTTATTTTGGGCCTACTCTTGGTACTTTGCGTAAAGCCTAAACCGCCAGGGGGTAACTTCGTGGTGATTTTTCTCATTCCTGCTTGAAAGCCAGCCCATTATTATAGCTCAGCTATTTTCATTTGGGCGGTTTTCCTAGTACCATTGTAGATGTGCTCCATGGCACCTAACATTGAGGTCCATCTTAGCAACAAGTACATGAAATTGGGTGTGGTGCGGAAGGCGACAATTCCCAATTTTGTGCCTATCAAGAACTCTCCGGTGTCAAAGTGACACCCCGGGGGACTACGGGGGTGAGGGGTGGGGGCAGATACATTACTCAATGCTACAAGTAGAAATCCGTGAAAGTCATTGAGACGGATGATACACAGCCTCCATTTTTCGCCGATTGTCGCCTTCCGCGTGCCCCCCCCCCATGAAATTAGCTTGGACTCCTCGCTCCTCGTACATTGCCGGCCCTCCCTGTCATACAGTGTTCCTGAACGGAGAACAGTCCGGTAGAGTTCGGACATAAACTGATATCCTTTTGTCGCGCAAATTTGTTTCGAGTATCAAGCCGTACAACTCTAGCCTGTTTTTTCAATTTTGTATCTATCTCTTCTTGCAACTCCTTTTTAGTACTTGCTATCATGACTACGTAGGCTGCGAGGAGTGTCAGAGGAGGTTTACGTTTGAGTTGTTTCATAAGGCGTTCAAAAAAAGAAGTATAAGAAAATTAAACACAGCTATACCAACCCCGTTTCTAGTGCGGATTACTGTTTTGAAGGAGATTTATCCATCTTCGTTGTCGAGTGCTTTGCAACGTTCCGCTTCGTTTCTGTATGCAGACAACATCGAGTCGTTCTCTTCAGATTGACTTGCCAGCTTTCAGAAAACGGGTGTTTACTGTGCCTATATCGATGGTAGCTAGACGGAGAGTCTGCGCCTGCCTTGGATCGTTGTCTCTGGTGAGCTGCCAGGCTGCCATTCTAGCCGTCTCCGTTCACTTTAAGACGGAGACCTTCACTAACCGTTCGCATTCGGCGGGCTCAGTGCGCATCGCCTCTGGGTAGGAAGCACCTGCCACTCCTCGAGACACTTTGTGAAACCTGTGTGAATTTTTCATGCGACGGGCTGTATTTCAGGGCAGCTTGATGCTTAATTGTATTCAGATTTTGCCACAGAATAGTCACAGGGTAGACTTGAGCCCGTAACCTTCAGCACGGTAATGTAACCTAAAGCTCTTACACTAACTCTGCTATCAAAGTTCAAACAATTTTCATAAAATTAGGCTAAATTTTAGAATGAGCATTGCATAAGAATTGTTCTGCACTTGGAAAAAGATGAAGTATTACGTTGTTTCTTAAGTTTTTTTGGCTTTTGACCGCAGTAACTGCACTTGCTAGGCCTAAATGACGCCGAGGACCGTTCGATAAAACAGAGTAAGCTTTACAAGACGGTTTGTAAGCGTTCGCACCAGTCTCAGTACTCCTCTAGTTTAAAGCCAAATTCTAAAAACTTTCGGATGCCCAAAAAGTTGGAAAAAACACCTCTTTTCAAATGAGACTCACACCGTTTTTTCACTGGGTAACTCGCTCATGCATATCAACGTCACAGTGGGAATTTATAGAAGGCCACTGCTGTTTTTTTTTCTAGCTAGGAACAGAAAAGGCAAAATATGCTTTTACCAAAGCTGTTGTGCCCTCCACGTCGGACACGTCGACTCTTCGTCCTGAGGTAGCACACGAGGAACAAAGAATATTTATTAGAAAATATTAGAACAGTTAAAGATAAGAGAGGCAGATGAGTGAACAGACGAACTGACAATAGTTAACAGCGAGCGCCTTTTATAGCGCTCATTTCCCGCGCATTGAGGTCGCAAGCGCCTCAGCGAGGGCAGATCATACGAGAAAACAGCTGATCAGGCACTAACATAACAAAAGCAATGCTGCGCTGCTTCAACATAAGTAAATGTATTAAATCGTCCCGAAAGTTCTTTCGCACCAAACTCAAAAATTCATAACTTCTGGGTCGGTAGTAAACCTATCGAAACTCAGAGTTATAACTCAGAGTTAACTCTGAGTTATCTCTGAGCTAACGCGCAACTTTTTGACCCCCTTAACAGGTGCTTGAACAGAACAGATCTGGAAAGCGATGATATGGCAAGGTACTCCGTAAACGGTAGTTTATTCCCAGTAGAGCAACATTGTCGAAATCGTTCTGCACAAGAAACAGCGCCACCAAACGCGCAACTAGTGTCTGCGATAACTCTGAGTTTGGTGCGAATTCCAGTCTATCGTGGAACTCAGAGATAACTCTGAGTTTGGTCAGAGAAAGAGAAATAGTGCGCAAAAGAAGAGGGACAGCTAAAAAGTCCTCCGGGGTACATTTTGCTCGTAGTTCAAGCAGGCATGATGGGGGTATCGTGGTGCGCAGTGATTTACAAAATTTTGAAATTTTGTAAAAACTTGGCCCAGGGGGTTATTCGGTGCGCTAATCACGCATATGGTACCAATTTTTTACTAAGGGGTCATGTAGAGGTGTTACAGTAGGTTTACGGTAGATAGGAGAAAATCACGAAACTGATCGAAACTTGGTACACTGGGGTTATTCGGGGCACTGATAACGAATATGACATGTAGATTATACTGCAGTGTCATCTGACGGGGCTACGGTAGGTTTACGGTAGATGAATTAAAGTGGCGGAATTAGCCGAAATTTGGTACACTGGAGTTATTCGGGATGCAGATTACGGACAATCTATCTGCTACATACATTGGTGACATGTGGAACGGTTACGGTAGGTACACGGTAAGTAAGACGAAATCATGGAAGGGCAAACTTTGCCCGGAGGATTTATTCTGTGCGCAAATCCTAACAGTCAATTCTTATCATTGCGTATGCCATCAGCTTTCTCTATTGTTTGAAGCTTTCAGCTGCGCAAAAGACGAATCCTCGTGATGAACCATCACTGCCCGATAGAAATGGAAATGAGTGAGGCTTTGGTATAACTTGTTTTGACCTGCTAAGTGTTAATGGAATGAGTGAGTACATTATGGCAAAGCAATTTTAGGGTTCGTGGGTGTGTCATGGTCTAGCGGTTTAGTGATAGGATCTTTACGCTAGACCATACAGGTTCGAGTCCCTACTTTAACGTCGCTTTTGCAGCAAAGTGCTTAAAGGCAGTGGACAGGCAAAATGGACCCCTGTCAGATTTTGGTAGTTTCGGGTAGTGGACCCCCCAAGTACACCGTAGCCCCAACCCCAACTTCCAATTGATGCGCTAAGTCCTGAAAAAAGCGCTTCAAACTCCCACCAATAACGCCCACTCAATGCAAGTGGGCGGGGCTGGTGGAGTTTTGAAGCGCTTTTTTCAGGACTTAGCGCATGAATTGGAATGTGGGGTTGGGGCTACGGTGTACTTGAGGGGTCCACTACCCGGAACTACCAAAATCTGACAGGGGATTTTGCCTGTCCGCTGCCTTTAACAGCTCCTCAAAGCAAAACTCCGAGCTTGAGAGTTGTAATTCGGAATTACGAAAGCGGAACTCAGAGTTTCAATAAGCGTAACTCAGAGTTTCAGAAACGGAACTCAGAGTTATCTCTGAGTTAACGCGGAGCTTCAAACTCGGAGTTTCGACCAGATTACTACCGACCCTGATTTTTTTAGCCGATTTGACTGCTTTGAATTTTATATGAAAGAGTAAATTATGTTTTTTTTATAACATCTTAGCTGCTTACTAACTGTCATCTATTGCATAGATAAGAGCGGTAGAAGAAAATTAGTCAAAATTCTAATTTTTTGTGTAGGGTCATAAAAAATCTGAGACTTGCAATAAAATTCTAAGCGGTTGGTATTAAAGCTTCTGTTATCTGCTCTTTCTGAATGTGCAAAGCTTGTGCTGATTGAACATCTCTATGGAAAGTTATAATTTTCGAGCAAACAATACAAAAAGCAATTTTGATTAATTTTAGCGTTTTTCTCGTGAATCATAACTTTTGATAGAGACGCTCATCAGCACAAGCTTTGCACAGTTAGAAAGAGCAGGTAACAGGACCGGCAATACCGACTGCTCCGATTTTTGTTGCAACTTTCCGATTCTTTATGACTCCACACAGAAAATACAAAATTTGGGTAATTTTCTTCTACCGCTCCTATCTATGCAACAGATGAACATTGGTGATTAGCTGAGACATCATTGAAAAAGCATGATTTGCTACTTCACATAAGAGTGAAAGCATTTGAATCGGTCGGAAAAATCGGAAGTTATGAATTTTTGAAAATGGTGCGAAAGAAGTTTCGGGACAATTCAATACATCACAAATCCCTAGAAGTATCATAAATCTTTGGCTCGTTGCAAGCTTTAGTTGCCGAGAAATATCGGTTTATCATAGGACAGTCGTAAAAAGGCTACCGCTAATTGGCTTTTCTTGCTCGGCTGTCTCATGATAAACTGACGTTTTCCGGAGATCAGAGCTCACAAAGAGCTAAAAACTTCCGATTGTACTTCTAAAGGCTTGTCATATGTATTTACCAGTGGCGTACCCAGGATTACGGCTCGGGGGGGGGGCGACAAAAATTTTTTTCTAAAGAAAGTGCGTGGCGTTAGCCACGCACTCCGAAAAAATTTTCGGGGTGCTTCTCAAAATTTTTTCGGGTCCCGACCCCTAAAATCTGGAAAAAGAGGGCGTGGCGTCAGCCCTCGAAAAAAATTTTTTTACAAGGCCAATTTGAATTTTTAAAAATTTTTAAAAATTATTTTAATTATTTACAAAAATAAACAAGTCGCTTGCACATTTTTATAACCCATATAAGTAACTTTCAAAAATTTCGCGACCCATTGTCGGTGGGGGGGGGGGCCCCCCCCCCCCCCCCGACCCCCCCCCCCTCGGTATGCCACTGGTTGTTAGCTTATGAACTACAGATATGAATGTCTTATGTGGAGTGCATAGCTCGAGCGAGCTCATATTTCATCTTCAAATTAGAATATGTATAATTATTATTGAAACTGGCGTATCAAACTGTATCCCCTCCCAGTTAGAATCGTAAGTGCGATGCGGTGCGCAGAAGCTCACCTCGATTCGCTTTAAGGCCCGGGCTACCCCCCCCCCCCCCCCTTAATCTGGAACGGAGGAAGAATTTTTTTGAGGTAAGGAAGCACTGCACGCAAGATTATAAAAAACTAGCTGGCTTACCCGGCTCCGCCGTATCCGGACCAAACTTGGCACACATACACTTCGGGCCCCGGCAAGTGTCACAGTCCACTTTTCGTTATCGATCGATGTCGATTTTACCGATTTTTATCGATTTTTTTGCAGAGTTCACCTACAGGGCTAGGAGTTGGCACAGGGGGGGAAGTGAGCATGGGGATTCCGAATACAACATTAGTTTTCAGGATCGTCCATTACTTTTATCGATTTTATCGATTTTTTTTGTAAAGTTTGACCTGCGGGGCTGGGAGTTTGCACAGGGGGGTAATCGAGCATGCTGATTACGAACACAATATTAGTTTTCAGGATCGTCCATTACTTTTATCGATTTTATCGATTTTTTTTTGTAAAGTTTGACCTGCGGGGCTGGGAGTTTGCACAGGGGGGTAATCGAGCATGCTGATTACGAACACAATATTAGTTTTCAGGATCGTCCATTACTTTTATCGATTTTATCGATTTTTTTTTGTAAAGTTTGACCTGCGGGGCTGGGAGTTTGCACAGGGGGGTAATCGAGCATGCTGATTACGAACACAATATTAGTTTTCAGGATCGTCCATTACTTTTATCGATTTTATCGATTTTTTTTGTAAAGTTTGACCTGCGGGGCTGGGAGTTTGCACAGGGGGGTAATCGAGCATGCTGATTACGAACACAATATTAGTTTTCAGGATCGTCCATTACTTTTTCGATTTTATCGATTTTTTTTTGTAAAGTTTGACCTGCGGGGCTGGGAGTTTGCACAGGGGGGTAATCGAGCATGCTGATTACGAACACAATATTAGTTTTCAGGATCGTCCATTACTTTTTCGATTTTATCGATTTTTTGAAAATTTGAGCTAGGGGGCTGGAATTTGGCACAGGAGTGTAATCGAGCATGCTGATCACCCCCCTTGGGGGTGATCAGCATGCTCGTTTACCCCCCTGTGCCAACTCCCAGCCCCCTAGCTCAAACTTTGCAAAAAATCGATAAAATCGATAAAGGTAATCGATAATCCTGAAAACCAATATTGTATCCGGAATCCCCATGCTCGATTACCCCCCTGTGCCAACTCCCAGCCCCGTAGGTGAACTCAGCAAAAAAATCGATAAAAATCGATAAAATCGATATCGATCGATGACGAAAAGTAGCCTATGACACCCGCCGGGGCCCGTAGTGTATGTGTGCCAAGTTTGGTCCGGATCGGTTCAGAAATGGAATTTTCTATTCGGAACATACGTACACACAGACAGACAGACAGACATACAGACAGACATACAGACAGACAAACAGACATTCAGCTTTATATATAAGATATTTAGTGAAAAATGCATTTTTAGGAGGATCGAACATGGAATCTTGTAACAATGATTTCGACCGCCAATTACATGGGCAGTGGACAGTGGCAGATACTCAGAGGCTTGGAAGGCAATGATGGACAGTTTTACTTGAAACTTACAATGTGGATAATGTTAATACAAGACTTTGCGATGATTATGAAATTATTGTTGCAGATAAATTCTTATGTCGGTATCTATGGAGTACAGTCGATTCATTTCATATGATCATGTGTGTCACTGCACACAATGTTCACCTTTGGCGTTCCCATTCAGGATTTTTGGAGGACACAACCCTTTAGTTGAGTGTTTTTGATATGTTCCCAATGTTTTCCTTCCTTCTTAGATAGTAGTCACCTCCAAGTGACGTAAGAGATAAGAAATGTCCAAAATCTTGTGTGTTTGCGACTGCATTTCCAGGATGGGGACGCCAAAGTTGGACGGTGTGTGCAGTGACACACATGATCATTAAAATGAATCGACTGTACAGTAAAAGAATTTCTTGCTTAACTATGTTCACTTGTTTCAAAATAAACATATAGAGTGTAGCACAGCGATAAGAATAGTATAAATGATGTTAGGAGAAATTTCTAGGGTAGTGAAGTCGAAGTTACGATGTTGATGATATTTGAGGAAGGTCAGCCTTTGATTCAGTATAACTTAAGTAGCTTGCAGCATGTCACTTTGCGAGGGTATAAGCGTTATTGTAGTCGTCCTCACCCCACTAGTCGGTCGGAGGTCGAATTTGAATTCGAACTGGAGCAGGCTGACCGCGGCAGCGCGCGACAGACGCAAACTCATTGCACGAGCTTTTTTCTTATTTTCTTCGTGTTTCTTTTCTATCTCTCGTATTGCGGCAATGTTTTTGATCAGAGTTCCAGATTTCTACCGCTAACTCCTTGAAACAAACACTCCTGAGAGATTTTCAGCCTTTCCGCAAAAGAAAAATAGTCTAGCGTACATATTCTAACAAAAAAACTTAATACATTTTATCAAATCACATTTGTGTATATGTCATTTACAAAAAAGAGATTTCTCATTCAAAAACCTCCAATCACACACATCCTTCTTCCCGGCTTACATGGAAAAAAATGTTAAACAAACGAGCACAACTACACAAAACTATAGTTAGCGGTGCAAAATCTAAAAATCTGATAAAGAACATTGCCGCAATATGAAAGATAGCAAAGAAACACGAAGAAAATAAGAGAAAAGCTCATGTGCAAGCGTTTGGCTGAGGGGCGGTCTGCCGCGCTCTGCCGCGGCCGGCCTGCTCCAGTTCGAATTCAAATTCGACCACCGACCGACTAGTGGGGTGAGGACGACTATAACAAATTCTTCCTCTATGACATGCAAAGAAAAGTAGACCCTGAAAAGAATTTGTCGTAAGTTATAAAGATGCAAATAGAGCAAAAATCACGACTTAAAAAATCGATTTTTTGCCAGTAACTTTTGCGTAAGTGAATGAAATTGTGAGGGAAGAATATAGGTAGACTCCACTCATCAAGAGCTCCCGACTGATATATAGTTTGTGGAGGCCCTATGTTTTTTACCCCTTGCGAGGGTATGTGAGCCGGCTCAGTTCAGCGTGCTCATCCCCAGGCGCCTCTCCATTGCATTAAATTGGCGGGGGGTGAGCACGTATAACTGAGCCGACTCCCCCCCCCCCTTCCAGCAGCCCGGAGGCATGAAACCCCCACACAATATTTATCAATCGAAAGCTCTTGAGGAGACGCATTCACTCATACCCTTTTCTTTGTTTTTTGTTTACTTGTACAAAATAATATATAAAAAATCAATCTTAGATGGTTTTTTGTAGCTTCATAATTGAGCGATGGGGGCATTTACAGAGGAAGGTTGACTTGGTCTTATCTCCTCGCAGAGAGATCGGGTGTAGTGAAGCGAGTTACAGCAAGGAACAGAGGACGCTTTAAAAACACACATGAATTTTGAATTCAAGTTAGTCAGTTGCGTGGAATCTCTTTGCGAGGGTATAGGTGATACTAAATGGACCTGGCTCTAAAAGATGCAGTAAAAATTAGATCATGAAATGCCCCCACAGTCGAGATGTGGGGCCCTGCACATGGAAAAGGGTGGGGGGGGGCACCGTTCATCTGGAAACTATTAGGTTGTTGCAAAAATAATGTCCGTTTTTCTAGGCCTATTTTCCGAACAACTTTTTTCCTTCACAATTTCTTTTTCAATGTGGATTTCGCATATTATTGGAAAGCTTTCTTCATGTACTTTCTAACAGTTATGAAATTAGGCTTTTACCTCATCTGTGAGAATTTCACCAGCGTCTCACACAGCTGCACTCGAAATCGAAAATTCGTTGCTTTAATTCCCTTGGCCACAAATCAGGCGCAAATGAACGGGTTCCTTTAAAAACATAGCTACTGTATTGGTTGAACAATTTACCTATAGCATGTTTAAGTAAAATTTTCAAAAATATTTGAACCGAGAAATCGACGCCCCGAAATACATACTCGCTGCTGACATTCTATGGGTCCAAGGTTTCTCATAAGTAGGGCAATCGATGAAGCTTCGCTCATTTCTGTATGCCTGAGGTCAGGATATCTTTCCCACAATTTTTGCAAAAATGCATAGCTATTTAGTGTACGAAAAATTTCAAATTTCCATAGTTTGGGACTTTCCAGCCTACCACAAATAGGCTCGAAAAAGTGAACAATTCTGAATTTCTATCTTTTCTTTTCGCAGGACTCCTTCGTTGGAGTCTTTTCTAAGCAGAAGCACACTACTGGCTTACGTCTACAGAATACGCTGATTAGTAGCCAAAGGAACAAAACTTGAAGGAAGTTGTAAGCTCTCAAAAACGAGGTTTTCAGAAGAAGAACTTTCGGTTTTTTGACGCATGCTTTTCTTCCCGTTCGTGATATCGGTAGATGCAGGTGCGCATCAGGTTAAGAAAGGTTTACTGCTTCATACAGTTTTGATTGCATTCAAAAATATGGAGACTGAACAAAGTTATAGCTTTTTAAAGTACAACTTTGCAAAACGGACATTATTTTTGCAACAACCTAATACATCACCTTGCAACAACATTAAACGTCACAAATTATATATCATTTTAAAGCTTTTGAAGACCAATTTCCAAATTCAGTTTAGAATGGCTTTATATTAGAGAGTGATCTCCTGCAGACTACTCAAGTTATACTAGGTGAAAAAATGACCTCTTAAGTATCGTCAAAACCGTGAATTCACCTTTACTGCCTAGGAATTTCTCCTAACATCATTCTACATATTCTTATCACTGTGCTACACTCTACATGTTTATTCTGCTCCAAGTGGACACAGTTAAAAGCAAATTTTTATAAAGAACTCTATAGCTACCGACATTAGAATTTATTTGCAAAAATAATTTTATAGTCATCGCGAAGTTTCTTATTAACATTATCCACGTTTGTAAGTTCCATGTAAAACTTCCTTCAACACCTTCCAAGCCTCTGAATATCTGCCAGTGGTTATTGCTCATGTAATAATAGGTCGAAATCATATTTACAACATTACACTTTCGACCCACCTGAACGTGCGTTTTTTCGTCAAAAAATGAAAAAAGTTATAAAACTAAAATAATATTTGTATAAATCGAAAACACAGTGTTTTGAGGGTCAAAATAGCCGAGTCCTCCTTCACCTGGGAGGCTACTTGGCTTACGCCGTCGCACCTATGATTAGAATCAAGAAATGCATGACTTATTGCTGAAAAGACCAACAATGAAAAAAAGATTTTTTTGAGGCGACTCAACGGTCAATATCAGGAATCATTGTAGTGGAAGGAGTTAAAGTGTGCTTCTGTTCATTTCCAATTGGTTCAAAACAATTTGCGTCGATAGAACATGGCAGACGTAAAATGCGAAAATTTCCAAAACATTTATGGGACCTCTAGCGGCAGAGATGGCCCAGCGGTGGCAACCTGCGTTCCAGTTACCTAGTATCGGGGAATTTACTGATTTGATATCATCCTGGGGGCCCGAGAAGGTCACTTCGTGCCCCGATCCAGCGCCAGGCGGCTGCTTAATGGAGGACATTCGATAAGCCGCCTTATGAATACCTCGTCGTATCAAAACTTGAGGGTCCCGACCCACTGAAAATGCAGACCTTGTATAACCGGGAAAATGCGAGGGCAAAAAACCTCTAGTGTAAATATTCCACTTTCAATGTCTCTGTGGCAGTTTCCTTTCTTTAAACTGTAGGTTGAAAGTGCATTGTACTCGCTCAATAGGCCTGCGCTACCAATTGAGGAGCGTGTAAAACCGATGCCAAATGTGCATTTTAGACATTTCAGCGAATTGATGAAAAATTGTTTCTGTTGCATTTCCAATTTCTTCCTCGTATTTTTTTTGATCCACGATTTCTTGTTTGCAGGCTACCTCATGCCAAGAAACTGAAAGTCCAGGCTCATGCATATCAACTCTTGATTCAAATCATTCGACTTTCGTCATAACCGGTCGAGCAAGAGGTGTGGCACACGATCGCCGAAAATGATCCTCTCCCTTCTGAGGAATCCCAGAAGTGGACCACCCAAGTGAAGTGGTCAATTTCAAACATGGCTAATTATATTTCAAAAGTGGATTAGCTACTTCTTTTTGAACCTCAGTGAAAGCACTATTCTCTGTTTGCCCATACCTTGAATCCTGCTCCAAACCATAAAACTATGGAATAGGAGTCAGCCAAAATCTCATTCGTTCCATTTCTCGCACAAAATGGTGTTCCAGCAACTACTCTCAAATGAAGGAAGAAAAATTCAGCTTTAATAACTTTTACAGAAACTACGAGATGTTGGATATTGAACTGTGATTCTTTGTTCGCTAAAAGTCTTGGTGGTAAATTAGGGGCAACTGGCAATATGGCACAACTCCAGGAAAGCTGTGGCTGCCACACGTTTTATATAGGAGTTGTGCAACAAACCATTAACTTACCTTCATAGCATTCAGATGTCTGCGTTTTTTATATCGTTGCCAATGCCGAACCTCCATCTTTACAAGGAATTTTATTCAAAATCGTTTCTCCTAGGGAAAGATATAGTAGTTTTTCTTTACCTACGCAAATAGAAAATACTACGAAAATATTGGGTTACGTAACATGCGAAATCTGAACAACGTGGTCACGAGGAAAGGCGGCAGAAATGTTTTTTTATCCTTGCATCTGTCCCTATACGGGGTCTAACCGGAAGGCAGCAAGAATAAAAACTGATAATAATAACTCTCTTACTGAATAGCCTAAGCCTCGTAATTTCGACAAAAGTGATTTGAGCCTGATTGGTCTTCATTAGCCTAAGATATTGGAAGCGAAAGATGGAACAAACGAGAAACTAGCTTGATCTTACCATAGTTTGGAGAATATTTGAATCGGATTTCTAATGTAATAAGCGAAGAAGTCGTTCTTTTTATTAAGTGCAAAAAGAAGTAATCAACTCATCCCTCAAAACAAAGTTGACTTGCTTGAAAATGACCATCTCACTTGGATGGCCCATATTTGGAAATCTCAGAGTAACTTGGCACACATGGGTTACTTTAGAAAAATTGCAAATAAGATGCTCTTATGCTTTTAGGGCTCTTTTATCATGCCTACTGTATATATACGATGGTAGGGGACCTCAATGTGCTGATATTTTTCGCCGTGGGCCTATGTGACATTATTAACGAATACCATATTATCGCTAACACCAGTATCACCTCGACAACGACCCCACCCCACACTCCCTGACCCTCAATACGTCCCCCACAGGTGTGACATACCACAACACCCCACGCTTGACCCCGGTCATAACGTTAGACGAAACGAGTGCTTGGGAAGTTGGGAGATTAAGGCTTCAAGGGAAAGCTTTGCCATGTATAAATTTTCTGCTCTGAGGCAGAGTGGGCATGCCGCCGCAGTAAAGACGTATGGCGCCATAGTGACTCTGAAGGATACTGACTAAGATTCGCCTTCTGAGGTGAGATACATATAGTTGGACCTTTGAATGCTGATTCCAAATATGTTGTTCCTAGCTGCTTAACGTTATTCCGGAGCGAGTTATGGGCCTGCCGTTGTGAGTAATTAACAAATTTCTGAATGTCGTAAGACGGCGTATAGAGATGAATCTGCTCAAAAGTGCTGGGATGTTGAGCTAGCATCAGATCAATTCTTTCAATCTTGAAAGGGAGAATTATACAATTGCAAAACCACCTAGACGTCGACACCGTGGCATACGTAGCTCGAGGAGCACGCTAACTTTGCATGCAAAAGAGACCATAACTCGCTTCAGAATAATGCTAAGCAGCTGGGAACAGCATATTTGGAATCAGCGTTCTAAGCTGATTCAATATATATGTCTCATCTCAGCAGGCGAATCTAAGTTACTATCCTTACCTTGTAAGTCTCAGCCATGGCGGGAACATCTCCCTCGTCCATCAGCTTTGGGCAACGATAGATTTCAGCAATGGGTCAGCACTTTCACGTAACTGGAAGGTCTTGCAGCGGAGTAAACATATATTTAATTCGCGACTAACCCTATAATTGATTGAACACCTTTGAACTTTGCAGTGGTCAAAAAATAAACAATGATTGCGAGTCGGATGTGCACACTGATCTTGAAATTATCATAGTGAAAATAAAAGATGAGCGAGCAGTTTCATCATCGATCTAACTATGTTTATTTATTTTTAGCCTTTTTGAACGTGTGTCTATTCATTCTCAACCGTTCTGAACGTGTTCAGCAAGCGAATGCTCCAGTTCCATTTCTAAAAGGATGTCTGACCTATGCAACAAAAGACACAGCAAATTTGCAATTTCCAGAACATGAAAGTACAATCATTGTTGTGAAAAGCATATAACGTTCAATAATGAGGAGTTGGTAGGTGGATGATGCGACTGTACCGTCAGTTCATCCACTGAGGCTATAAAAGCGCTGTTATTTGGCTTCTAACTTGTTATGTTTACCATCCTTCCTTTCGGAGTAAGCATTTAATTATGGTAAAGGTATTGACTGTCTTAGTTCAATTTTCGAAGATTTTTGCGGTTGCACTGGCTGGTGAGGACACAAAAAGGCGTGTTAAACGGGACGTATGTGGTAGGAAAAACTTTTTATAATTGAGTCAGTCATAGAAGCATCTTTGCAGGAGTAATCGAAGACTGTGCGTTTCCAAGCAAGTACAGAGACCTATTTGAAGAAGCTCACTCTAAAGAATCACAGGAAACTATCGATGGTTTTGAGTATTGCTTGGTAGATGCATGCTGCCTACAAAGCAGCGCAGGTGTTCTAATATAAAATTGTAGACATATCATTGCCCTTTGGAATGGAAAGCTTGGTCTGTTCTAAAAAATTCGAGGAAACCACAGACAGGAAAACTTGGTTTTGCATGGTTTGCGTTGTATGTTTTATTATTTCAGTCGCATTTATGCAACTACTAACGAGTAATATAGGGCTTATACAGGCCACCCAGACCCATATGCAGTATTAGTAAATTTCACAACACGTTATGATTACAAGAAAAAGCTGCGCGAGGTTCGTTTTTTTCATCAACTGCAAGGCCAACCACTAGCATTTACAGATCCAATGTGAAAAAGCTAACATGTATGCATGCGCAATCAAAATGCCGGAGTTTCTAGACGAGGCTAACAAAGTAGTAGATATACTCTGCATATATTCGAGGTTGTTTCTATCCTTATTGCTTTTAACTAGTTAGGAAATGGAATTTCCAGATGTCAATACCACGAACCTCTTCCGGAGCTGTCAGAAAAGGAGAGACTTACTTTGTCGAAGCAGCGCCCTCCGCGATAAAAATGATATTAATCGATCATATTTTTTATGTATAATTGAGCATCAGATCATACGGGCACGCTAGTTCCAGGAAATGTCGTTAGTGAAAGATGGCAGCATTGAGAGATACCTAAACAACTATTTGGATGGAGGGAGGTCCTCAGTAGTATTTTCGACAAGCCTTCTCAACCTCAAGCCTTCTCAACGCAACCATTCTTTACAATTTTTAGCAAGATTTGGTTTATCATCGGATTGAATATAAACTGAACTAGCTGATTTTGTGTGACACTTCTTGCCTCTCTTACAAGCAAAGGTGTCTATCCGTCCACCTATCTCAAAATTGTGACAAGCTTAAAAAGCCTCGAGTCTTGAAAATTTGAAAAAAAAAATTCTAAGGAAAACATGGAAGAAAGCGACAGCAATCAACTTTTTTTGGAATGTTCGAGAAAAGTTCGAACAATTCTTTACTTTTTTTGGAAATGTTTACATTTTCATTATTCCTAGATTTTAAAATTTTACACTACAGTTTTGAAGATGTCCTTGGATAGTGCGGAAAAAAATGCAACTATTGATTAGGTTGGTGCAAAAGTAATGCTCGTTTTGCGAGTTCTTACTTTGACGTGCTATAACTTTCTCAGATATCTACATTTAACGCGATGAAGATCATCAGAGGCAGCAAACTTTTCACAATACAGCGCAGATCCACTTATATTCGTATCACGAACGGGCAGAAAAATCTGGATTCATAAGCAAAAAAGTTTTTCTGAAACCTCGTTTTCAACTGATCATAACTGTCAAAAGTTGTTGCTAGCAGTGGCGTGCAAGGGAAGAGGGGGCGAGCCACCCTCCCCCGAGAATGGGTCGCGAAATTTTTGAAAGTTACTTACATGGGGTATAAAAATGTGCAAGTGACTTGTTTATTCTTGTAAATAATTACAATATTTTTGAAAATTTATAAAAATTTAAATTAGCCTTGTAAAAAATTTTTTTGGGGCATGGATGCTCTACGCCTCCTTTTTCTAGATTTTAGGGACCGGCCATACTATTTCAGGAAGTGATTTCTGCTATTCCTGTAATTCCTGCGATTCCTGCAACTCTTGTGATTCTTCAACTTCCAATGTGTCACACTACGGAGCGCTTTGCGAATTTCAGTATACATTGTATTTTCGCAATATAAATTGTTGCGGGACCCGCAGGAAACACAGGAATCGCGGGAGTTGCAGGAATCTAGGAATAGTATGGCCTGTCTCTTAGAGGTTACAGACCCCCAAAAAGTTTGGGAAGCACCCCAAAAAATTTTTTCGGAGTGCATGGCTAACGCACCTTCATTTGAAAAAAAAAAGACTTTTGCCGTCTCTCTTCCCGGCCGGAAATCCTGGGACCGCCGCTGCTTGCTAGAGTGATAAGTACGCTTCTTGTAGCCGCAAGCCAGAGTACAAAGAAGATGTAAGGAGCTCAAACAGAAAATTTGCGAAAATCAAAAAATTAAAATCCAAACTTGTCCGCTTCTTCCATCATTATTTCGTAGGCCTCAACGTCCCAATATATGCAGTTTTCATAATTTTCTGTGTACTGAACAGCTAAATATTTCAGTAGAAACTGTCAACAGGAAGCCCACCCTTTACACTTACAAAAATAAAGTTTTAACGCTTGCTTTCTTCACAGAAAATTTATGGGTCACAGATTGATTGAAACGACTGCACAACTTGAGGCGCCGAAATTTCTTTCTAATTAATTTCTAAGAAAATGGTAAAGTGTGCTTATGTAGATAATTTCTATTACGTACGGCAGTTGGATTTTCAGAAGAACGCCTTCACTGAGCTTGATTTCCACCCAGAAATCTGAATGCGATGCAATTCTGGTTTTGAGTGCGTTTTAAAGTCCAATAAATTTTCAACGAATGAGGCTAAAAGCGTTTCAGCCAATTTTGGATAAAGCATGAAAAAAACTTTTTGATTGTGCGCAAAGTTTTTTCATAAGCAAAAGTTTGATGGGAAAGATTGTCCCGAAACAAGGGCTAGAAAAACGCGCATTACTTTTGCATCAACCTAATAATTCCTATTGTAATCGATAAAAATACTGTTTTCTATAAAAATGCGGTTGTTGTTTTTCGTCTGAGGTGTTGAATCTGCAATAGCTTTTTGTTCGTCATTCACTCTCAGGGCCGCATACATACATGCTTGCAGGGGAGAGCATCGCACCTCAAAAGAAAGCTTTCAATCCTAAAGCTTCAGTGTCCGTATTCATCCACGAACCCTGAGGGTAAACCTTACCCTTGAGGGTAAGTTTTACTCCGGAAAGCATAAAATCCGTATTCACGAAGCACACATTATTAAATCTCTTGAGGGTAAAACTTACTCCAGGAAACGATTGACCCGTATCATGAACGTCTTTTTCAGGGTGAATTTAACCCTGGCATATAGCAAGGTTAAATTTACCCTGACACTTCGTATAAACATAAAGTAATCTCTCGATGCACCACTCCTTCTCAACGATACTGTTCTGACAATAAACACATTTCTAATCGTTTTTTCTCAAATTTCCTAATTCTTCCTTTCGTCTCGCCTAATCATACTAGAAAAACTAGGATTAAATTTTTTTAGTACTTTGTTGATCAGCTTCGAGTTCATTCGGTTGACTACGATAGTTTGGCCATGTATCAAATCATTTACTGGTGAGTATAGTGATGAACTAAGATTTGTATGAGGGAGTTCCAGTCACGAGCATTAATCCGAGTGGTTGAGCTTGATGCTTGCCATACCAAAGCTCCTAACTGGACATGTACTTCATTCAAAACTAAATCTTTTACCATAACAACTCGGCCGAAATAACACGGGATGGTAACATGAAACAAAAAATACGAAAAATGGCCGCAAAAAGTTTGAGATAGTAAACATTTACGGTCAAAGCAGTACCGTTAGGAATGAGTAGTGCATTGAAAGATCACTTGATCTTTGTACGAAGTGTCAGAGTGATCTGATCTTGCTCTAGGCTGAGGTTAAATTTGTCCTGATGAGCCACGTTTGTGAATACGGGTTAATCGCTTTCTGCGGTAAACCCTTCCCTCAAGTGTTCGTGTATGGAACGGCCAAGGAACCGTGAGGGTAAAACCTACTTTTGAGGGTAGGGTTAACCCTCACGGTTCGCTGATGAATACGGTCACAGATTTCTGGATTCCACGTTGTTTACCTGTCCATGTATTCCTACTATCCTTTACTATAAACATATTGAACAAGAGCGAGAAGCTGTACAAACCGCATTTTCCGGCTTTTTGTATGATCCCCGAATGACCCGGCAGCCGAGCGTCTTTTCTTCAAAGTCATTTTTCTTGCTTTTAAAGTTATTAGAACCGTCTCAGAGTTTCACTAATCATAACCGAACAGTGCTGAGCATGTTTCTGATGAGAAACGTTGAATCGAAGCAATGAGAATTGCAGTGAACCGCAGGTCGAAGGCTGGGGTTTGTCGAAAATTTCGATGTTTCAATAACACATTTATTCTTATCGGCAACATACTTGCAAGGTTCAGTTAAACAACAACAATTTCGAGACGATTTTGTTGACTTGAAGAAAAGACGTACGACCAGCGGGGATCACCATGGGCTCATACCAAAAGCTGAGAAATGCGGCTTGTACAGCTTCTCGCTCCTGCTCAAAATGTTTATGGTGAAGGATAGCACGAATGTCTACGGATGGATAGATAGCGTAAAATCCAGGCATCTGGAGCTTCAGGACATGAAGCTTTCTTTCAAGCTGCGATTCCCTTTCTAATGGATATGTTAAAGGCAGCGTCCAGGCAGATCTGGACCTATGGGGATTTTACGTGGAAAGTGCTTTTGGGGCCCTAACTAAGACACTGTCAAACGGCAGCGCAGGTATAACGGCTGCGATATTCCCTTCGAAACTGGACCCCGCGATCGTATTCGCATGGATTCATGGCAGTTCCGCGCCAGGATCCACGCTTTGCGCCATGAATTTCTGCGAAATACGATCGCGGGGTCCAGTTTCGAGGGGAATATCTCAGCCGTTAGAGTACTCTGAGCTGCCGGTTGGCCAGTGGCTTAGTTAGGGCCCCAAAATTACTATCCACATGAGATCCCCATGTGTCCAGACTTGCCTGAACACTGCCTTCAATGCATGCGGCCCTTAGATTACCTTCCCAATTCAACTTCAGGTAAAGGGGTTCATTCGGGTTCTGGCTCAAAAGTGAGTGGGGGGGAGGGGGGAGGGGGAGTAGGGTCAATTGCTCCCCTATCGCTCAAGAGACTGATATCATGACCCTCCATATTGCAGCAAATGAGTCTGCGCAGGCACGCAACCCAAAGATGCGGTATTGGGAGCAGATTTTTTTCTTTTCCTATCATCGCTTTGAGCTGGCCGGAATGATCATTTTCACTTTTAAGCCTGATAGACTTTTTCACTGACTGCAGAAAGTGAGGAGAGCCAATGCAAAACGGATCGCAAGGATTTTTAAGCGCATAAATATCATTAACGTGCTGACTAGAATCGTGTATCAAAGTGGAACAACCATAGCCTTCAAATGTTCCGATAAGAAAATCTTTCCTAATAAACTGAAGAATGCAGATTGAGAAGCTCACAGAAAACCAGAATTTGAATGCTGAAGCTGAAAATTATGCTAATTTGCAATGTTTCGAGTCTTATTTTGTTTTAATTAGCCACTGCGACTCTATCCGTTACATGAAAGTGAGATTTTATCAGACAGTGAACGAACAAATTCATATTGTTTGCGTAAATTTAGCCAAAATTTTAACTCTTATGAAGCTCGTAGCATCCCATGCGACTTTGTAGTTTTTACATAGTAAATCTCGCTTTATCAAAGTGCAAAAAATGCCAATCCGGGGGATCATGTCATCGCGGAGGACCAAGCATTTGAAGAAACGTGCGTTCTAGGTTGCTTAAAGGCAGTGTCCGGGCAAAAACTCGATTTCTAGAAACACTTGCTTGGGGTTATTCGCAACACAAATCCAAAATCCACGCGCTAAAATGGCGAGAATATGCCTTTCACCAAGCCTTACAACTTGGAATTCGGCGGTCCTTGCCAAGGCTGGGACGCGTCAATCGTAGGGTCCTTGCGGGACTTTACGATTCTGATTGTGGCGGCGTGCGCACACTGCCGCATAGCAGGAACTCGAACTTTCGGAGGACCCCGCCCCAAGGCTTAAGTCTCCCCACTTTCCGGCCGTTTTTCCCTCTCTAGGTCGAGCGGTGTGACCTCGCACTTGCGCGTTGTATCTGAGGAGGGCCACTTTCGCATGGCACTGGAATCCCAAAACCCCCATTCTGACCGGACACTGCCTTCAGTGGCAGCTGACATTTCGACACTTTGAATTCTGAGTGTGAGAGTTTCTGTTATGGCCATTTTGTAGCGTAGAATTTGCTCTCTCCCTTAGAATATATGCTAGCCGTGTGAGAAAAACGTCTCCGAGATACAGGCCTTAAACCACGTAAAAATGGGAAGAATTTTCTCTATGAGGGCTTTTAGATGATGAATAATGTGTGGGAGGGGGGCGGGGGGTGACACCTCCTTTGGTTTGGAAATAGGGTGTCACGAATTTTTTCCAGCGGACTTCAGTAAAGGCGTGACGAAAAGCGTTTATCCACTTTTGAGACAAGTTAGGCTCCAAATATTCAAGTATCACACAAATCTGGAAGCACTTGAGCATTATAGCTATGAGTGTCCATCCGGATGGTGAACTTCTGACAAAAGTATGGGAAGTTGGAGTCTGTAAATCACTTTTTCAAGAGGTTTTATAGGCTTGATTCTCATGTTCTCCTACAGCCACCCAACTAACATATATAGTTTTTTGAAAACAAACCTCACACTTAAAAAAATGAAATCGCAACATCACGAAATTCACAATCTACCTGTCTAATATTTAAAGGATAGTAACGCCAATTCAAAAACATCAGGTCCGGTAGTAGTCAACCCTATCTGGTGGCATCATAGTTGCCGGCAACTTAGCACACATCGCGGAAGGATGCCAACTCCGGCGGCAGCTCGCGGAGTGATTGTAGGTCCTAATAATCTCATATAATCCTAGTGCAATCATTTCGCACATCAAATTTTGATGGCGCAGGCAGCCGCAAAATTGTTGCATCGCGCACGTTCAAACCCAAGTCCGTTAACTTCAAGTGCCATCATGCTAACCATTCGACCATGCGTTCAATCAACCTTTTGCACCAGCTAGGAGGAAGTGGTAAGTGGCCGCCTAAAAGAGAGACCAATACATTACGTGAGAGACTTTCACCTGAAAGAACAGCTGATCGGTATGAGTAAGAGAGGGTCGAAATCGGTGCAAACGAGATTTAGAAGGGATTGCCAAAAAAGATGGCGTTTTTTATGATTCTGAGGCATTACTAGATTCGTTCTTAGAAAGAAAAAGGTTATGTATAAGTATAAGAAGTATATGTATAAGAAAAATGAATTTTTTGATGGAAAGTAGAGTTTTTTGATTTTTTCGCCTGACGTAAATTGTGTGATATTGCCGCATCCCAATTTCAAAAATGCCGTCGGCAAAGGTGCCATGACTTCGACGTGTAGGGGCACGTCGGAATGCCGATAGCTTTCTCTCTCAAAAGAGCACAATATTTCTCGTGTTCTCTGACCTGACGGCAGCTGCCACCTCGCGGATTTCGACGAGCTGCCGGCGTTGCCGGCAACTGACCTCGCGCGAAGTTGCCGGCAGCTCCTCCTGCGCTTCCACAGATTTTCCTACAGGGGAATTTCTGGAACCGCAAATTTCGATAGAGGTTCCTCTAAGTCGAGGCAGCATCTTCATAGGGAAAATTTCTTGAAAAAAGGTCTGGGACGGCCTAAATTTGGGGTTATAATTCCTGGCCACCTCACGGAAAAGATGGAGCGACCTGCCGACGAGACCTGCCGCCAGGTCGGGGGATTACTACTGGCCCAGATAGCGGGAATTTCAAGCGCGCGAATGCAATCTAGTAGTTTTAATTACTGGTTCACTAATCAAGTCTTATAAGAGCCGAATTGCTAGCTGCCACTGGGCAACCTTGAATGGCAGATTTCTACAACTGCTTGATTCTCAGCGATGGACTTCCAAATCGGCACATTTTTGCACTTTGATAGATCTAATCTTACGCTATAAAATTCTAAAGTCGCATCGGCTGCCATATGCTTTATAAAAGTTAGAATTTGGTTTAATTTATGCAGTGGGCGAAACCGTCGTGCCGCCCACTTAGTGGCTATCTGGAATAATGATTTACTTAAAGAAGGCAAGCGCCTGAAAGACTTACAACTAAGCTTCTCCTTCTCTCAGTAGCCAAATTTTCAACTGTTTACTCTTGTAGTCACTAAAATTCAAAACCATATCTTTCACCACGCCTTTTGGCAGTTTTCATTTCACTACATTTTTTGGTAGAGCTTTGATATCGAGTAAACAAAGCGCAGTACTATGAATTTTTTGTCCTCTTCATATGAAATTTCCTATGTGATTCTTTAATGTTACAACTCCATTTTTTTTTGAGCTGAATTCATATCTAATCTCTATTTTTGCTGCGGGATGTCGGGATGCAGGTATTACTCAACAAACGCGATCGAATGAAGCTTGCTCGATTTGCATTTAATGTCTCTGTAAGATCAGTAGTCTTTGAACCATACATACTTTCATCTAGTCGTTTTTACAATTTAATGACTCCCTTTGTCCTCAGTAAAGGCACAGAAATGTCGAACATGAGTATCTTCAAAGACTGTGCTCAACTTAAACTTTGCTGCTTTCATATCATACGGTGAAAAGGAATTCGAACGTTGCTATTTATGGGAGCAGTTCCAGTTATGATCTTCCATTACATTGTTTGGAATTGCTAAAGCTTGATTCATTCTAGAGTCCTTTTACAGTGCAATGAAAATTTAAAATTGTTTGACAAAGCAGTTGTTAACAGGGTTTGTTTTCAGCTTGTCCTTGTGCGAACTCATTATGTTTAAAATCCAAAATCACTTCATGTAACACCACACGTTTGGAGGGCAACTGGTGTGCCTGCAATCAAGGACCGTATGCATTAACATCCCCGCCGGGGAGGGGATCGCAGATTAAAAGAAAGCTTCATATTCGAAAGCTCCAGATATCCGGATTTCAGGCCTTATAACCTATCCTCAGGTATTCTTCCCATCCTTTACTTTGAACATATTAGACAGGGGCAAACTTGCAGAATCCGCATTTTCCAGCTTTATGTGTGATCCCCTGATGAATCCCGATGACCGACCGTCTTTTTTAAGTCATTTTTCTTCCTTCGAAGTCAACGAAAATCTTCCAAAGTGCTACTGTTCGTCTAACCCAACAGTACTAAGCATCTTGCTGATAAAAACAAATGAGTTTTTGGAATAATTTTTTTGACAAATCTCAACTTTCGACTTTTGGTTCATCGCAAATTACATGATTCCAAAACACATTTGTTCTAATCAGCAACATGATTAGCATTAGTACTGCTGGGTTGGATAATCGTTACAACTTGGAATATTATCATCAACTTCGAAGAAAGAAAAATGACTTAAGAGATAAACCCGTCTGTCGCTGGGGATTCAGGCGATCATACAAAAGCTGGAATATGCGGTTTGTACAGCTTCTCGCTGTTGTTCCCGGCAGGGATGTCAATGCATGCGGCCCTAAGTGATTAACATGTTTTGGACCGCGAAAACGCTCGAGGCAAAAAGGACTGCACTTTTGGCATGTTAGCCAACAAAGCGATCTAATTTCGTGAAATGAGTACTACATCTGTGATCAGCTTGTCAAATAAGCTCCACAAAGAGGGTTACAAATAGTTTTGAATCTTTGTATTTTATCTCTTGAGAAGGACTGCATTGTTGTTTTGGAGGATATAAACAGATCTTAATATTAATTGGAAACCAAATACGCTTACTTTGCACACGGAACACATCGTTATTATGGATGTTTTTTCTTTGGAAGCTGAAACAAATAGAAGTTGCGACGTGCACGCGTCGCTCACGTTGCCGCACCAGTACTCTGCGTTGATACCACTGCTT
>CATQJL010000112.1:75158814-75186149 GCA_958299035.1 Cylicocyclus nassatus
TAATTACAGAGTGACGTCGATTATAGTCCATTCGTTGACCGCATGGACTGCTCAAACGCAGCGGTCCACGTGCGGCGCGGCTGAATTTTCGCGAGAGCATGACTTGTACAGTCGAGTAGATTTAGCGGTAAATATAGTGTGCTTGCACAGAAGGTGAAATGCGGTGAAATTTGCGCGTGAACAAGTAGCCACGTCAGTACCGCGGGTATCTTGCGCGCGCAATTGGCCGGCGTCACAGTCGAAACTATTTTTTCACGCTCCATTAACCGCATTTCACTTCTGTGCAAGCACACTGTATTTACCGCTAAATCTACTCGACTGTACAGTGGCGGATTTGCACTGGGGCAAGAATTTTGCCTTGCAGCGCGTGCTCCGCAGTGATATCGAGTTCGTGCGGTCAACAAATCAACTATACATATCTAAATAGATGTCCATTCTCACCAGGGAAGGACTTTTAGTCGAAGTGGCCTTTCCAAATGATGCATACAATCTCATAGGGCATTGAACTGAGTTCAAATCTGTTTTCCTTATCTGCGAAGTCCTTCCGGATGAGGAGCCACGAGCGCTCTATGAGTCATAAAATACGCTTGATCAGAGAAATCAGTGGTGATAGACTTACCGACTTGCAGATGAAATCATGGCGAGCATATGAGTAGCAAGCAGAAAAATTTTTTTTCATGGAAAGGTTCCAGTCCATTTGTTTCTGTTCCATTTGCTTTCACAAAGCTTTCAAAAATGATTTTTTTTCTAATTAAGCAGTCAAAAAATTCGCCTACAAAAGCTTCCATAACTCCTTATCCAGAGGCGCTAAGCAGATAAGGAAGACAGATTCGTAATCAGCGTTTGATGTCCTTCGAGAAGGTATGCGTCTTTTCCGGAAAGGCCACTGCGACTAGGGATCCGTCCCCTGTAAGAGACACAAGCACGCTTTGCGTACGTCTGATTAAAAACTTGTGAGTGCGTTCCTACGCGTTTTGGTATATTACCATTAGGGATTCATGAAAGAACATGTCGAACTTGCCTAGTGGAACAAGCTCAACATGTTTTTTTTTTCACGAGTTCCCATCAGTAATCTATCAAAACATGTTAAAACGCACTCAGACTTGTTAATCAGACTACGCAAAGCATGTTCGGTCTCTTAGTCAGAGAATGAATGATACAAATTCCATGGAAGTTATACAGACGATGTCAAACACCTATTCCTTTTTGTGCAGTCCTCGATTTGCATGCACGCGCCGCAAATTCCGTGCGCCACGTGCGCGAGCGGACGGCAGGGCATTTTGACAACTCCCACAGACGTCATCGATCGAGGGTTGGCAAGGGCCCAAGCCGTACGCACGCGAACGGAGCGCATCAGCCTTGCGATGCTTACGCGTAAGGCCTAAAGGGCCGGGCATACTTACGCGTTTTCAGTCGCTGAGCGATTCGGCACGGAAATACTGTTCGTAAATGGTCATTACCGCCCTTCCTTTCAACAGGACCTGATCCGTTTGCAAGAACTTACAAGAGCTACGCGCTTATGCATATGAAAAGCACTTACGACTAATTTGTGAAAATCTGGCAGAACGCCAAGTCGCGTGGACGTCGCGATTTGGTCAAATCGCGTGAGGTATGCCTTAGGCCTAAGAGCTACGTACTTGTGAGCTCCTCATTGAAATGCACTGTAATCAAGTCGGCTATTTGTGTGCTACGAGAAGCTCCAGTAAAAGTCTCTATACTTGTTGATCAGTGATCTCTTCGAAAGGTATAATGCACCAGCGCGTCACCTCTGCTTCGCAGAGGCTCCCACTGATTCCACCATCTGCTTGCTTTGCTCTTGCTTACCTAATGATGACTGTGAAACTCACCTCGCAACGCTGTCCATCACGAATGAATGGTAAACAATTACTCATTCCTAAAGCTTTTCCATGTAAGATCGGTGATTTTGAGAGGGGAAAACCTCTGTGCCGAGAAATGAATGTGAATTTGAATTGGTCACCAGATTTATAATGTCTTGATATTTGCTCTAATGGCAACGACTACCGAGGGCTAAATCTCCGAGCAAAAATCTTTTTGAATTCTTTCGTAGAACCTTCAGAAAACGACCATCTATGGAATCATCATTTTTGGCGCCGTTGTCTCGAAACAATGTGATTTTTGATTATTTTTTCAAGCTAAAGTCAATGGCTTGAGGAATACATACCAAAGGACTGCATAATTTTGCAAAGAGTCTTGGTTTAGATCCAATTTTGTAGGCGAAAACCCGCATGGATCCATTTGGCCCACATTTTCCACTGGTCCCGCTTATCGAATCGGCTCGTGCTTTTGTATAGTAGACTCTCATGCTGGTAGCAGGCGCTGTGCAAAAAATCAGCTTAAAACCTTCGTTGAAACTCGCTCCACGAATTTCGTGACAGACAGAGATTCAGACAGACAGACAGACAAACGTAAACAACCCTTAGCCCGTTATTATAAGTTATGATGATAGTAAGAATTCAACAGGGGTCTACCATGTTCACCAAATTTTTTTCTGTCTCAGAACGTTGTTTTCATTACTAGAGAATAATGTAGATACTTTTCTGCTAAATACTCTGACATACTTATGAGCATCCATGCTCGTCCTGATTTGATCATGTTAGGAAGGTGAGCACATAACGATGATGATGGCAAATACAGTGTTCTTGCGTTATTGACAACATTTGCGCGTTTGACTAGTTACATGCGCAAGTCACGAGCAAGTTGTTGGCATGTAAAAGCGTGGAATTGGCAATCGCGCAAAAGTTGCCATCATCATTTCTTATTATGCACAGGTTTCTAATTGAATATTTTGAATAGGCATGACGCGGGTTTATCTAGACCATGAAAATCTAAGGAATTCCCAGAATGCTCAGCCTTCTACGGTATATCTATAGTGATTTGAATCCAGAATACGCTAGGCGGTTTTTGAAACACCAAAACACTATAAAGGAGTAACTTCTGAAAAAAAAACCCTTATTTCAACTGTAGTGGATATGACTTTAATTTCCAAAAAGGAAGAGAAAAAAAAGTTTTCAAGAGCTCCATGTGCGATTTTTCTTCTACCTTTTCCCTTTTCTCTTACCAGCATTTCGCCTAAGCAGGATAGGTAATGTTACTGCTATGCATTCAAGATGATTTTGTTACAGCGGCATTGGAGAAGAAGCGTTTCGAACAGGTTCTTTGGGATCAAGGTACCGTCCACCCAGATTCTCGACATCCATGTCTTGATCGTTCCGAGGCCTTTTCATGTCCCTGATTCCAAATATGAGGTCGAGAATCCGCGAAAACCCGACAATCCCTATTCCGGAGGACCCGCAGGCCGGCTTTCCGAAACGGTGATTGGATGGGCGCGCAGGGATGGGCGGGCATGGATGAGGAGGGCGGTGCCGTCTGGGGATCCTTGTGCATCTTCGTTTTCCGGAGCAATTTTCTCGCTTCCGAAGCGACATTTTGCGCTGCGACTTGGGCATTGGCTTGATAGGGGGCCCTAATATCATATGCTGCCAAAATCTCAACCCTCAACTTGGGTGGACGGTACTTTAATTGGGTAAAGAGCGCTGTTTTCTTTTTTCATCCTCATTTTTCTTCATGGGCATACCCTAACTAAGTTGTCAAGCACTCAGCTGATTTTGGGAACATTTGCTCGTTGATCCAAGACTTTTCCGTTCTTTATATATCGGCCAATCGTTGCAGATTCGCTTTCACGACTGGGATCGCAGCACGATTGCGGTTCAACCAATGCGTGGTGTTGACCCAAATTATCGCGGATTCGGGGTGGTATAGGATGGTCGACGTTGATCCTTACTCTGTACGAGCTCACTTTAAGAATTCTCTTCTTCTTTAGCTTTTTTCCAATATCAACAATCTTCAATCTAGTCATTACTCACCATTGATTCGCCATTTGCAGCTATTTTCCCATTCTCAGATTGGTTCCTAAGTCTTGCACCAAATCAAAAATTCGCTTGTAAAATGTTCAAAGCAATAATTAAATTTTATAATATAGATTTTTGCAACATAGAGGAAGCTTTCTATCCTACTGTGTATATCAGCTATTTTTTGCATATTTTTGCATATCTTCTATTCTACATTGAATTGATCAAACATCTAGAAATCTATAAACTTACTTCATTTCAAAAAATTTTGTTACAAAACTTATAAGCCAACCTAGTAGCTGCAATTTACCAGTTCGAGCTGTACTATCCCAAAATTGCAGTCTAACTAGTCTATACTATCTTTTTTTTCCTCCACCTCAGAATCGATTTGGAAGTTAGCCCTCGTAAATTGCTCGAAAATTGCTGCATAAGTCCTTGAATCTCCATCATGAACTACCTTGAGAGCTAATGTAGGGTTCAATTTTTTTCTGCGCGTTCCAATGTTCATTTTTTTCAAGCTAGAGAATCCTACGTTCATGAAAAGAAAGCTCGATAAGCCAGTTCCAAGCTTGTTCATTGTCTGGAAGACCAAGGTCACTTTTTTCTTTTTCAAATGATACCTTGTCTGCAACAGTTCTCTATCTTTTTTGACATTTGCCCATTTTTATTTGCGTTTTGTTAGTTAACAACATAAGTCTTCTACAATTTTTGCTCCCTTCTTAAAGGCTCTAGGGGCTTTTTTTCTTCATTTGGTTAAGGAGGGGGCAATAGTCTATCATCATATCTGCCTTCACGAACATTAATTGCAGTAGAATTTTATTGTAACTACACGCAACCAACTATTTGAAAGCGAAAAAATTTCCCACTCTTAATTTACAAGATTTCAGAATTTTTTTAGTAGATTTTTTGAGGCATTAGTGCTAGCCTAAGACATTCCAGAAGTTTGAGCTCTTTGTAACATATTTTGGGCATTTGTCGAAAGTAATTCGTAAAAAAATTCAAAATGATATTTCTCATGTGGCTTGTGTAAATCGAATAGCTACCGACCATTTACATTATTTGTGTAAATAGAATTTTTGAGCTTAATTTCTATCAATATAATTTGCTTTCTTTTCATGAGAACGATTTGAACAAAATTCGTTTTGATTTAGAACCAGAGTTTGTTTTACATAAATTTGCAAGAGTACTTTGGGTACTAACAGGGCTCCGCATAGGTAGTTTACACGCAAGCTGGATATCGTTTTTTGGAAGCTGGGCTGGATTTTTTTGTTTTGTTTTTCGAAAATACACAAAATTTGCGACTTTTTTTTAGAGAACGTTTACTTTTTTGGAGATTGTTTAGGGATTATGGTCTAGGGCCAAAGGGACTTCGTAAAAATTCGCAAAAGTCGAGGAGGACTTCGTTTTTCGCATTTTCAACTAGCCACCTCCGAGCCCTGGATACTAGAGGATCATCAAAGAAAAAAAAAGGGAGGGGGGAGGAGGAAGGAAGGGTACTGAATGGAGAGAACAAAAATTGTAGACTCAAAAATTCCTGTAAAATGCCGTTAGAAAGCGTTCCCTCACTATTTTAATTTTTCTCATTATTATCTGCATTCATCAAATTACGGTTCGCTTCTGCGAAATAAATTTTTCGATGCTTAGATTAGTGAGCTTTTCACAAAAGGTGCTGCTGTGCTCTCGAAAAGTTTTTAAGAATTGAAATCAAGTCTTGCATAATAAAGCGAAGTAATGATTTAGAGACAATGAAGTGAGAACTGGAAAGCATCTCAAGAATTTTTTCTAATAAGGAATTATTCATAAGATCTTTTCAACGTGATAACATGGCCTGTCTATGCTGTGCTAATTCTACCTCAATTATCTCATCTTTTTTTCAATTTCTCCATCATGAAGATTTTCTCACCGCTCAATTTACACTGTTTTTTTAGAATCCATTCTTGATCAAGTTTTTGAAAAATCATATTTTTTACAATAACCACAGATCCAGCAGCCCATGGATACAAACTTGCGGCATCGTCATGAGAGGGCAGAGGCAGATATAGTGGAACCGAACAACAATGTGAGAAAGCTAAAAGATCCACGTGTGATGACTTTCAAAACAAAAGAATTCCATATAAGGGAATCTTTGCTCACGTAAGTCACCCTCAAATACTGATTTTCTATTGAAAAAAAAAGACCCCCCAAATTTCAGGACCCTATTCCGCGAAACCGAAATCGGAGTGGTATACAACCTCTTCGCTGCTGTATTTATTTTATTTTTTCTTAGAGCCTTGATTGATGATATTTTTACCCATGGCATGTAAGTCAGCTGTTCTACCCATCACCTCATAGCTGTGAACCAA
The DNA here is from genome assembly GCA_958299035.1 of Cylicocyclus nassatus. NCBI lineage: Eukaryota > Metazoa > Nematoda > Chromadorea > Rhabditida > Strongylidae > Cylicocyclus > Cylicocyclus nassatus. Next base: position 75,165,026 of record CATQJL010000112.1, read on the forward strand.
TCACAGGCCGTTCTATCACTTTTGGCTAATTGGTTGGAATTTTCAATACCTGCCTGCTACACTATTTGTCTGGTCGTTGATGTTCTTATCAAGTTTTATTCCTTATGCTGGTCTAAAAATTTGGGCTCATGTTCCGGCCAAAGGAGAATTGACTCTCAAGAGCGAGGTAGGTAATTCTTCGAGTCTCATAAAACGTTTTCTTTTTTTGTATTTTTGTATTCCTACACCCTGTCATTTTTCGCATTTTTTCATCTTCACTTCTACCCTAAAATTTTATCAGGGTTTTTGATTATCTTTACAATCAATATAATAATGCTCCCCGATCTCAAATCGAAGGTTTAGATGAATATTTAAAGAATAAGTAAGAATTAAAATCTCTGCAAAATGTATACTTTTTTGCACAAAAAAGTTGTGTAAATAAAACGCAGCAAGGTGAGTAACTGTTTTTTTTCTTAACAGTATACCATTTTTTCGATTTTCTATTTTCATTGCATTCACAATGATGAATTTTTTTTAAAGGCCGGACGAGTTCAATTTTTTCTTTTAATAAATCGCACATTGATCTATTTACATTATTTTATGCTTTGCTATTGGCAATCCCATTTTATTAGGTTGGTGCAAAAGCAATGCGCGTTTTTCTAGCCCTCGTTTCAAGATAGCTTTTCTCCATCGAAGTTTCTCCTATGAAACTTACCCAGCATATTATCAAGAAGCTTCTTTCATGCTCTATTCAACGGTGATTAAAAGAAGCTTCTAGCCTCATTCAATAAAACTTTATAGAGCTTCATACAACCGCACTCAAAACCAGAAATTCATTGCACTTACTTTTCGGCCAGAATTCAAACGCGAGAGAAGGCATCCTTTTGAAAATTTAACTGTTGTATTGTAATAGAAATTTTCTACGTTATGCACTCTTTACTGTCTTCCTAGAAATTACTTAGACTGAGATCTCGGCGCCTCAACATGAGTGATGGTTTTGGTCATTCTGTGGCCCATAGATTTCCTTTGAAGAGGGCAATCGCCAAAGTTTTGCTCATTTCTGTAAGCGTGAGGGTGGACCTCCTGTTGACAGTTTTTGCAGAAATGTGGAAGCTATTCAGTACATAGAAAATCAAAAATCTTCATATTTTGGGATTTCGAGGGCTACGAAAAAATGTTGAAAAAAGTGGACAATTTTGAATATTATTTTTTCCTTTTCGCAAATATTCTTTATTTAAGCTCTTTTGTACTTTTTTCATACTACTGGCTTGCGGCTACAAGACAGTCACTTATCATTTATACCAACAAATCTTGAAGGAAGTTATGATCAGTTAAAAACGAGGTTTCCGAAAAAAAATTTTTTACTTATCAATCCATATTTTTCCACCGATTTGCGATGTTAACATAAGTTAATGTGCGCTGTATAGAGAGAGGTTTGGTGCCTGATGAACTTTGCCTCACTGAAAATCTGGATTTTTTAGAAAATTATAGCACGTCAAAGTGAGAACTCGCAAAACGCGCATTACTTTTGCACCAACCTAATAATTTTCAGTTCCCAATGCTTGCGGCCTATCTGTTCTATCTTGGTGCATTTTTCTATTTCCCATTGAAGTTTTTGTTCACCTGGAAGTTGAATTGTGCCTGCTCATTCATAATCACTTGTGAAACGGTAAGTCATATGGGAACTGAAAACAGTTTTATGTGCGTCTAGAGTTGTCCGCGCGCCAGAGCCGCGCCAATGCCGTGTCGGCGCTTACATGGAGAGGCCCGGCTTGATTGATCGATGGTGCGGGCCACTGGCACGGACAACTCTGAATGCAGCCTTAGAGCGAATGGCTTGTGATATTTGCGATATTTTAGACCCGTATAGCAATGAAATTGCATTCATTCGTCAGGGAAAATGTACCAAGAGGGATCACAAAAAAGATGAGTGGTGAAATTGTGCAGGTAACAAAGGAATACAAGTTATTTCCAGATGAGATCCATTATCATAACAAGCCTTGTATTTGCAGCCTGGAACCACATCAGACTGGCCTAGTATAGAGCAGTTCGTATACTTCATGTTCTGTCCAACATTTCTCTATAGGGACGAATATCCGAGGTTGGTATTGACGGGTCACTGCACGCAGAGGAGGGGCGTCACTACGGACACGCTGTAGTGCACGTCTCCGTAAGAGGCGCTCCTTCATCTCTCTCACCGTCTTGTGCCTCTTCCATGCACAAAATGTCTCTGCTGGACGCAATAGCGTCCAGTCTCTGTTTGTGATGACTTTTGGAAGATGACAACTTTCCGTTTGAGCCCAATTCCCACTTCTTCCACTTCCTTTCGCATCCATCTTCTTACCGCACCAGATTCATTCAATTTATATAATTTTCACTTCGTGTATTTTTACTTTCAGAACCCAAACTCGATGCATGAAGAAAGCCGCAATTCACTTCATGCATTGTTTTATTCTCATAGAATTTGTAAATCTAGCCTTTACACAATATGCATTCCCATGGATGGACTCCATCGACGTAAGTTTTCTCCAAAATCGATATATCGATTGGCAGCGCAACGCGCCCTCACACGCGCTATGATTGGTGGACTCTCCCTACAGTAAACCAACAGAGTACATGTCAACTATTCTGAGACTAGTAAAAGTAGACTTCGCGCTTTGCACGCGTTGTCTAAACAACTCTGATTATATATCAAACAAGTTTATACTCGTTATCCCATTCAGATTATTGATTACTTGGATCCACCAAAAACGTTCAAGCTTGTTTGAGCAATGTTTGCAAAGCGTACTCAAGTCTTCTACTCTCAGAATATGAGAAAAACAACTGCGTTTTTGCTTACCATATGATATTAAACCCGTTGCATTTGAGCATTTGCATTAAATACGTTCATGATATAAGACTGCAAGATACCCTGTATAAAACGCAGAAAAAGGGAGTGGGGGGCGGAGCCAATCATAAAGTTAGGTAATATCGATTGTCAAATATTCAACAGGCTTATATACAGTCGAGTAGATTTAGCGGTAAATATAGTGTGCTTGCACAGAAGGTGAAATGCGGTGAAATTTGCGCGTGAACAAGTAGCCACGTCAGTACCGCGGGTATCTTGCGCGCGCAATTGGCCGGCGTCACAGTCGAAACTATTTCTTCACGCGCCAATTTCACCGCATTTCACCTTTTGTGCAAGCACACTATATTTACCGCTAAATCTACTCGACTGTAAGTGATATTACAGAAATTTATTTTTACAGTATCCCAACGAGCCGGCTTCTAAAATTCTAATGTCATTATTCGCTGGCATTGTGCCAGGCATGCTATGCTTGATTTGTTTGTTTTACGGACTTCTTCATTCATGGCTAAACGGATTCGCAGAAATTATGCGATTTGGTGATAGGCAATTCTATTTGGTACGTTTGAGAAACACATATAAAAAATAGACATCGATCGACGCTTCTGTTATCTCTATAGAACTGGTGGAACGCTGACAACATGGCTGAATATTATCGTAACTGGAATCTAGTAGTACATGATTGGCTCTACGCTTATGTGTACAGAGATGTATCAAAGGTAACAAACTCATAGCACGCAGAGACCGAACGCTATTGCGCGCGAACAAGTTAGTTCGTGTTTGAAAGAGAGAGCAGACGGTTAGAGAAACGAAAGCGGGTTTGGTTTGAGAGACACCGACGAAGTTGCAATGACACCCTTTCCCTGCGTGGGATAATCGGCTATGTAACTCATCCCTACAATCATAATTGAGTCAATCCGCATTTTTAGTTGATTGGTGGCCGACGAGGACTCCAAATCGCCCAGTCGTGCGTGTTTTTCTTATCTGCCCTTTTTCATGAATACTGGTTTGGTATTGCTTTTCGGGTATTCTATCCAGTGATGTTCATGTTGTATTTTGTTTTTGGAGGCGAGTGATTGCATGATCCATAAAACAGGACTTTTTATATTTACTTTAGGTATATTCTTCTCTGTCTCAAAGCTGATCAAAAATAAATCTGTGTGGAACACTGCTTTGTGGTTCAATTTACTGATAGGTAAGTTCAGCAAGTTATAAGCTAAAACATCTGGGTCGGTAGTAATCTGGTCGAAACTCCGAGTTTGAAGCTCCGCGTTAACTCAGAGATAACTCTGAGTTCCGTTTTTGAAACTCTGAGTTACGCTTATTGACACTCTGAGTTCCGCTTTCGTAGTTCCGAACTCCAATCTCAAGCTCGGAGTTTTGCTTTGAGGAGCTGTTAAGCACTTTGCTGCAAAAGCGACGTTAAAGTAGGGGCTCGAACCTGTACGGTATAGCGTAAAGATCCTATCACTAAACCGCTAGACAATTTTAAGGTTCATGACACACCCATGAACCTTAAAATTGCTTTGCCAAAGCCTCACTCATCATTTCTATCGGGCAGTGATGGTTTATCACGAGGATTGGTCTTTTGCGCAGCTGAAAGCTTCAAACAATAGAGAAAGCGGATGGCATACGCAATGATAAGAACTGACTATTAGGATTTGCGCACAGAATAAATCCTCCGGGCAAAGTTTGCCCTTCCATGATTTCATCTTACTTACCGTATACCTACCGTAACCGTTCCATATGTCACCAGTGTATGTAGCGGATAGATTGTCCGTAATCTGCATCCAGAATAACTCCAGTGTACCAAATTTCGTCTAATTCCGCCGCTTTGATTCATCTACCGCAAACGTACCGTAACCTCGTCAGATGACACTGCAGTATAATCCGCATGTCATATTCATTATCGGCGCCCCGAATAACCCCAGTGTACCAAGTTTCGTTCAGTTTCGTGATTTTCTCCCATCTACCGTAAACCTACCGTAACACCTCTACATGGCCCCATAGTGAAAAATGGATACCATATGCGTGACCAGCCCACCGAATAACCCCCTGGGCCAAGTTTTTACAAAATTTCAAAATTTTGTAAATCACTGCGCACCACGATACCCCTATCATGCCTGCTTAAACTACGAGCAAAATGTACCCAGAGGACTTTTTAGCTGCCCCTCTTCTTTTGCGCGCTATTTCTCTTTCTCTGACCAAACTCAGAGTTATCTCTGAGTTCCACGATAGACTGGAACGTGCATCAAACTCAGAGTTATCGCAGACACTAGCTGCGCGTCTGGTGGCGCTGTTTCTTGTGCAGGACGATTTGGACAATGTTGCGCTATTAGGAATAAACTACGTGTCCAGGAGAATCCTGCCATATCATCGCTTTCCGGATCTGATCTGTTCAAACACTGTTAAAGGGGTCAAAAAGTTGCGCGTTAGCTCAGAGATAACTCAGAGTTAACTCTGAGTTATAACTCTGAGTTTCGATAGGTTTACTACCGACCCTGATCATGATCAGTTCATAATCCCAACACAACCATCACCAAGCTCTAGTCCATTTCCTGGCGGTGTTCCTACTACTGTGCGCACATACTACGCGTGCCCTTTCGCTACCGTTGACGCGCGCGCGTTGTTCATAAAAGCTCATTAATATGTCAAAAATCATGCGCCATGCTAGCCGACACATACGAATTATACAAGCTATTGAAGTCTCCAGCTCCCTTCACAACATATTTTAGGCACTGGAATGTTTATTGCGTTCTACGGGCAAGAGTGGTATGCACGTACCAGATGTGCGCCATACACCAATCCAATTGTAGATGCACTTCTACCACGGCATTGGGCTTGTGCACGATATTAGGATACCATCGATATTTATGAACTGATTTCTAATAAATGACTATATAATCGAGATACTGCACTTGCGCAGACGTAATGCCATTACTATACAGCAATCAAGACCTGACTTGAAAACCGAAGGGAGCTATAAGCTGTCTCAATGACAGTGTCGCCTGCTCGTGCGGTTCAGATCCACCAGGCGCCTCTCTTGAACTTGCGTCGCGTCTGCACCTATTTTCTGGGGATTTTCGCACGCCTAAAGGCGATTAAGACTGGCGAGTATGGCAACACTATTATTGAGACAGTGACGAGATCTTCCAAATTTTAAAATGTAGCGATCTGACTTCTAAATTCCATGGATCCTGTTCGAATACTTTACTTCAATGAAACCGCCTCAGATTCCCACCGTTTGAGTTACAAACACGGTGGAGCTTTTCCATCGAATCAGCGATCGCGCAGATAAGCTTATAGGGCATTTGAGAAATCGTGACGATGGCGCGACCGCGCACAACACGCACACGGTCCCAATTCTTGGTTTCTACCTCTATTCAAATGTTCTTCTGCTTACGTATGATAGTATTCAGGCACTGAAAGTGACTGAGCTTAGTGTTGAGGCATTGCATGTTTGTATGGGTGTTTTATCCTTCTGTGTGCGAAAAGACCGCAGGTCAACCGTCGTCACGATTTGAAAATGAACCATAACTCCATTTTTATATGCATTATAGGCACAATTGCCTTCATTTGGTAAACCGCTTGCACCACCTTCAACTGGAGTGGAATATCTAATGTAAAATCTACTTAAGCCATATAATTTAAAAGGGAAAAACATGTCTGCTTGCACGATCTTCTCGAAAAATACTTCCAAACTTTCAAATTCTAAAAAATATGATGTTGGCGCAGTCGTAGAGATACGCCGAATATGGTTCAATGCCGGAGGCAATTGCTCAAGAAGCTAATGGGCGTTCTTTGAATGCGCCCTGAAGGGGAAGAGAATCACGTAGGAACCGCCGATAACCGATTGAAGTTGAATGCGCGTTTTGCAAGCCGGAAAATCTAAATAAGTTGTCTATGAGGTGCATCACTAGAAATGAACGAACTATTTTCATTCAAAAAATTCCTAAAATAGGTTTTTAGCAAGCTATTACAGTTACACAAGGTCGAAAGATGCACTCTATCAATCTTATCCAAGGCGCTGAAAATAATAGTGATCTGACATACAAACAGATCACCAAACTCAAAGTGAAATGCAAAATGACTGAAACGCTCACTAGAAATAAGTTACCGGGTTGAGCTGAGTCAAAGGTCTTCCAAAACATATGCTAAGAAAAGTAATTAACAAGCGAGATAAGAATTTGTTAGTAGAGGGGTAATGCCCTACGAGGTAACGAAGATAGTCTAAAAGACCATAAAAATTCAAATAATTACTGCAGAAGATTATCAATGAGAAGCTAAAAAGAAAAGATCAAGTGAGACCAAAAATAACAAATCAACATTAGGACATTCTGGTTCCGTAAATTTTGAGATGAGATTCGAGCATACTCATAAAGGAAATTCAAAGCTGGTAATACCTTTCCAAACCCCGTAAAACCTTGAACCGTCACATTTTTTCGTAAGTTAGCACATAGTCGCACTCTAGACATTCCTTCGAGTATTCATCCTTAGCTTCATCGTACTTTTCCTCGCCATAAACATGCTCATGGGCTTTTTCTTGACGGATTTTTACACCAGAGAGGCCTCGTATCTAAACTGAGCATTTACCGGTATGAAGAAAATCGAATTTTCGCGAAATTATCTTTAGCGCTTTTTTTCGAGGGCTCAATCAAAGTAGCCAAAAATGTCTGCTCTTTCAACGCCCTTTGAGAAGAAGAAAGAAAGCAAGCTGAGCTAGAAACTTACATGTTGTCTCATTTCTTTCACTTTTTTCTCGAAGTTCTTCTCAGCCCTAACTTCTTTTTGCGTTGATCTCAACTTTTTCTCAGCCTCAAATTCTTCCCAGCTGCCATAAATTTCTAACATTCGATCAATTACCTGAATTTGTAGAAAATACGAGGAAAACTGAAAAATGCACAAACCGCCTTACCTGACATTTCAGATATAATTTCATATCGCCATAACGAGGATTGTGTGGATTCTTCTTTGCCCAAAACCGTAGCGGAGGTTCACGTATATCGAGGTCACAATCCTTGAGGAGATAGTTTGCCTTGGCTTCAGTTCGTGGAATAAGCTTGTGTTCGCCAAGGTCATCCCTGCAAAAGCAGTTTCAGAATTACTTTCAACGATTAGAAAGTGGAGTTTATACAACAAAGCAGGTTTTCTGGCTAAAGCGTGCAATCACACATCTTCCAAGATCGTGCCATGCCACACATACTTTTCTGTTTTTCTTGTTGTTTAGGCACGACTGGAACAAGCGACGCACGCTAAAATGCTTGTCCTGTTACAAACCGCTATTTCACGAGTCGCGCTCTCTACGTTTAGGCCGAACGTCGCGACCGCCGCAAACACGCACAATCCCTGCCGTAGATGAAATATAGCTGGGACTGCGTTCCATCGGAAACGTCGTGGAAATTGTGCAGTTGTACACATAATCAAAGAGATCCACGACAATATAAAGAAAAGACTCAAAAAATAAAAAATAAAAAGTGAAGATTACCACGTGACAAATAAAGATTATCTACGTTCGAAAGACATATAAGATAGAGAGCAAAGAGGATTCACTGATTGTTATTACCTGCATCCATCGCAAACTGGATGGTTATAGCGTTCCCATAGCCACGAATCAAACATTGGTTTATCACACTTGATGCAGTTATCGGGAATTTCTTGACTGGCAAACTTTGCGTCAGCCCCTAAATAGACATTCATCGTAAAGCATAAAGCTACTGAACACTTTCTGAGGGCACATTGCCAAAGAGAAAAAGGCTAACTTCTTTGTTTTGCTTCCGAAATTTCTTCTCTTCGCTGTTGATATTCGTCATCATCGTCCATAAAACCACCAGCTGCTTGGAAAGATGGTTGGTTTTGCCTACAGAGTAACAGGTTAAAGCGAAAATTTTAATTCAGTGATAAAATGTTTTGCATTCTTGTTCTTACCTGTATAGCTTCTCAACAATTGGAATCTTGTCCTCATCAGACGGATTGAAACGACGTTTAGACATTTTGATCTTTGGTTACCCTGGACGCAATCAGTACATTAAACAGTTTTTCTGTTAAAAAAGAGAGAGAGTTAAAGCCAAAGGACAATTCGAATTAAAAGTTTTTTTCAGAGTACGTAATATCACGTGGCAGGCCTACGCGATTTTACGGTTGATATTTGAAATTTGTTTATCGTCTTCTTGGGAGATGGATCACCCATCTGCAGGTTAGTTTCTATGTTTATCATGTTCTAAGTGTTCTGATTTATACCTATTAGGGTGCGCTTCATATTTTTATTAGGAAGTAAAGTTGCATCGCTAAAAGTGCGCCTCCAATCCTTTTGCAGCGCTTTTTCAAACTGCATTTTCAAATTCGCATGTTTCTTTGCCTTTTATGATTTCGTTCGAGTTTATTTGCAAGCTGCTAGCGCTTGTCTCACTTCAGTTTGAATCGTTTTTTTTCAAATTTTTATTCTGCATCTCTATCGTCTTATCAGGTAGCACTTTCTAAGACATCTCTCCCATTTGTCTCGTAGCTATCGAGTGCGTTATCAGTGATAACCACAAGGGCATCGGTGTCACATGCCACTTTACATAGTACTCGCTTCGATTTTTGGGCCGATTTATCTTTTTTTGTACTTTGATTTAAAACTTCTGAGCGCCTGTATATAGAAAGTATGGATCCCATGTAACTACAGAGGTCTTGCTTTTCAGAACCTTCTTGTGGAGTTTGCGTGTTTCTACAAATCACTTTCACGCATTTTTTCTTCAAATTTTTGAATGTTCAAATCATAAGCTCAACGTTTCATACATTCCCTCTGTGGCATCTATGATTGCTGTTCCAAAGTTACTGCTTCTTCTTAGGTCTTGATGAGTATTCTGTCAAATTTTCTGCTTCGGTCCATGTGATTTTATTACTCACTGTAGGTTAGCGTCTCGGCAAAGACACTTTGAGACAATGTTTAGACAAGTTTCGTATTTCGATTTCCATGGAACTGGTTGGGAAGAAGCCCTAATCAAGCTATTACTCAAGCGGCAACTCATGAAATTGTCATGCTTGAGAAACTACAAACTCCCAACCAAACCGTATTCTTCAAGAGCGACCAATCCGCGCACCGTACCTGAGGGAGCGATTGGTCGCTCGGAAGTAGTGTGATCCGGGCAAGAATACAAAAACGGATTCTTAGATCGTAGATGACTTATGTGAGCCTTACTTGAGCCATAGCGGTTTGGGCATCACAATCGGTATACACAGGAGAAGTCATTTTGCACTAGTTTGCCTAAATATTGTCTTCCAACCTCTAACATAGCACTTCTTGCATTTATATAGGTCAAATACGCCACTGTTATGACTATTACGGTAAATACCTACTTTGAAAGATCCAGTTCCTAATCTGATCTCGAGCAATATCTGGAAGTTTGATGATGCTTTTTTAGCAGAATGGCTATGCTTATGCGGAGCGCATGCAGCACCATACGGCTAGCAGCATGTGTCGAACGACTTGCTCTTCAAACCAGGACTTTGTCAATCTCGGCTAGATTATTGTCAGGTAAGGGGCATGGTTGATTTTTTGCGGTATTTTGACTTCTGTTCAGGATTCTTTACTATGGATGTGTCGAGTCGTTTTCAAATGATTCTCCCCTCATTTCATACTTTTCCGCCGTAAGCATATGCGTGTTTGTCAGGACGCAGACTTAGAGATGGTCCGACAGTTCTCACCTTAACTGGGCTACGGCCAACAACGGCAGATGAGCTGTGGCTAACCAGCGGTTTCTCTTCCCCTCTCTTTGCATCTACAGATCTATAGTAGACAATCTAGTCACTCGTTACGTTCATATAAAGTGGGACAATCAGGGTGAAGGATTCAAGTTGGGAGAATGCACCTTCTGGACTTGATAAGTTGAACTCGAACTAATGACACATCAACTGTTTGACTTTTCATGTTGTCGTAAACAGGCGTGCTGAGGCGTCAAACTTGATTAATATCATGGAATGCGCGAAAAGCTCGTGTTCCATCCTTTTTTTTTTGTCGTTGCAAAAGTATAGGCGATTCATAGCACGCGAAGACTGCGGACATATCGGCGTCTCCGTGATCGAGCGCTTTTTCGTTTCTCTTACCATCTGCTGTCTCTCCTGTGCACAAGGGGATCTCAAAACGGGAGATCTCAAAACGCTGCTTCCAGATTTGCTTTCCTATCTGCGGAACGTCTTTGAAAAAGGAGGCGCATTTTTTGAGGCAAAAAATGAACCAATCGAGATGAAATTAGTTGTTACAGCTAGCCTAGAACTTCACCTGGAGCAATGCAAAGTACTACTATGAGCAAAAGGAGTTTGTTGTACGGAGTTTCCTAACACTTACCTTTGCTCCATTTAACGCTAGAAAGGATGTAACAACTGATTTTATCCCGGAAATTGATTATTTTTTTGCTCATAACTTCTTTAACAACAACGCTTTCGGGAAACGAAAAAGCAGATTTGAAATCAGCGTTTTTAATCTCTCACAAATGGTACACAGTTTGTGGTGGTCAACCACAAACTGTGTACCATTGCGAGAGATTAAAACGTTCACTTTAACTGCATGACCCTCCCTCGTCAAATTGGGGAATGGTCCTGAATGTCTGTTTGTTAGCTACGAAGCGTTAATTGAAGCTAGTAACAGGTCTCTAAAGTAAATACGCTCCGAGGTTCATGCCACCAAATTCAGAAGGTTCTAACACATCAAATTAACGCTTCGCAGCTACTGAAAACACATTTGAAACCCTCCAACTTCAACCTTCTGGGTAGGTATCACATCTCAGCGGCCACGCAATTTGGTGACCTTTCCTTGTTCCAGAATTTGGGAGATAGAAAATTCTTTGAACTCCAGGTTCATGGTTGCCATTTCCCCTTGGTTACTGTACTATACTCTTTCAGAACGCAGATACACCAAGAAACACGAATGGGTAGCCGTCAAGGGAGATATTGGAACTGTTGGTATTACAGACTTTGCAGCGGTAAGTTGATTCATTTGTGAAAGGAATTATTTTTTGAGGAATTCCAGCCGTTCACTAATCGATTTTTTTTCTTAGCAACAAAGCTCTTATCTTTGCTTCGATATCTCAGTTACTGTCATGTTATATACGTGCATGTCTTTTGTTGTGCCAGTCTGTCAGAAACGAATAAAAATAATTGTTGTAAACTTTGGAATCTCTTGGAACATTGCTCTACAATATAATTAAGGTATGGTCTCAGTTTAACACGTTTCGGACCGCGAAATCGCGCGCGGCGAAAAAGAGTGTTCTTTCAACCGTTAGCCAACAAAGGGACCTTAGGTAGGTGCCAGAGTAAGCGAATATTTTGTTCAGGTTGGGGTCCCGCGCAGAATGAACGTCACTCATCATGCTGGCTTCAATCCAAGTGACGTCAATTCTGCACGGGACCCCAACCTGAACAAAATATTCGCTTACTCTGGCACCTACCTTATTTCGAAGACTGTGTGCTACATCTATAATGATCATCTCGGATAAGCTCCATACCCAAAGTTCTGAGTGAATTCGAAGTGTTTGAATTTTGCCACTTGGGAAGGACTTCCGTGCTTTCCTGAAAGATAGGAACAAGAACTCAGTTTCTCATAGTATCCAAAAGTATCTATGTTGTGGACGGTACACATCAGTATTGAAACTAGGATTTTTCCCTTCCATATTGAAGCAAGGATCAGTTGCGACGTCGCACGCGTCGTTCGCGTTGCCGCACTTTGTTGCAACTTTCGATTTCCTCATGTTTCCTAAACAAATACCAGTGGCACAATTCTACAGAGTCAGTTGAAAAGTAGAAGCTTAGGCTTTTGACTTGATAACCTTGGACTAAAAGAAAACCTCCTGTAAACGTCAGAAAGATCCCTCAAAGCAGCGTGCTGCACCATGTGCAGCACCGGTCCGAAACGTGTTAAGATGAAATGCCTTATAGTTTATGATGCCGGCAAAATCGTACAGGATTTTTTTTGAACGTAAAGAACTTTTTTACAAGATTCTTTACATAGTCTCTTCCCAAAGATCCGGTATAAGTCGCAGAGTCAAGAATATGATGCTCTTATCGATTAATTTTACAAATAGACGCCATCGTAATTGATCATGAGGCGGTCAACATCACGAGTTGCTTGCGTGCCTTGAAGAGTAATAAAAATAAGTGGGAGACGCTTAGTTTGTGATTGTAATGACCATGTTGTTTGAATGAAGTCCTCAAAGTGCTCAAAATCCGCCTTTTCAAGGTTATAAAAATGACGAAAAAAAAACAAAAATCATCAATTCATCCAATTCGAATGATTGGCGAGTTGGAACGCACCGTTTTGCACACTACAACAATTAGTCGGCAGCTTACTCTACGAGAAAGCGCGGATTTTGATAAAATTGTGTAATAACACTATTTTTGACCCTGACGAGATCTCCCACTTACCGTCAAGAAAAAAAAGAAGAACTCTGAAGATCATGAATTGGCTCAGATGGTTGTGGCCACATCATTCTCTTGTCGGAAACACGGACCAACCACGTTCATCACGGCCACACGCGAAGTCGTAGTAGTTGTGCGCAGGTGACCGTGCCCCGTATCTATCGCAGGTGACGCTATGATGTTCACTGTGCAATAAATCTTCCTCGCACGCAGTGCCCATGCTAAGTTGACAGTATTGCGTACTTTTGTCATATGTATCTGTGTATACCTTATGCACTATATCTCTAGTTTTTATGAAAACTTAGAAAGGTTCAAAGTTTCTTTGGGGCGTTGAACCCACATTTCTTCATTTGGAAAAATTTCTATCGCATACCTGAAGTAATTATTGATACAGGCACTCAGCACTTTTTTAGGGGGAGGGGGGATGTCGTGTCAAGTCTGGTGTTATTTGTATAACCAGTGCGCCACCTCTGCTTCGCAGAGGCTCGCACTGGTCCTACTTCATATGCCTTGTTCACTCTTGACTAATGCTGGCAATGAAACTCACCGCGCAGTGCCGATTATCGCGAGTAAAATGTAAACAACTACCCATTCCAAATGCTTTTTCATGTGAAGTCGGTGATTTCGCGTGGATGAAACTTTTCGCAGAAGAACAAATGCAAATTTGAATAGGTTTTTGGACTCTTTCTGGCTTGGTAGCTGCCATAAGGACAGTAGGCAACGTGAGCTACATCTCTGTGCAAAATTCTTCTCATATGCTTAGGTAAAACCATGGCAAATTAACCATTTACGCAATCATTTCTTTTTGGCGTCGTTCTCGTAAAGTAGTAAACTTTTGTCCACTTTTTTGGACTAAAGTCCATGGCTTGCACATCAGCATGCCAAACACATCCCCGACTTTGCAAAAAGTGGTGATACGGAACCAATTTTGCTGGCCAGAACCCAAGTGGTTCCGCTTAACGCACAATTTCTGAGGGATCCACCCAACAAAACCACTTGTGCTTTTGCATGGTAGGCTCTTATGGTGGTCGCATGCAGTGTGCAAAATTTGGGCTCATGACGTTGGCTGGAACTCGCTCTACGAATTTCGTTACAGACAGACACACAGACATACACACACACACACAAAAACACGTAAACAACCTTAGCCCGTTATTATAAGTTATGATTTCTCCAGGAACAACTTGGTGACATAGTTTTCGTCGAACTTCCTGAAGTAGGAACGGAAATTTCCCAAGGTGACACTACCGGAGCTGTGGAAAGCGTAAAAGTGAGGCTTTTTCCATATTTTGTCATTTCTACAAATTTTATTTATGAACAAGATACTTTAGGCAGCTTCGGATGTGTATGCCCCAGTTTCGGGTAAAGTTACGGAAAAGAATATAGCATTGGAGCAGGAATCTGGAAAAATTAACAAAAGTCCATTTGGAGATGGTTGGTGTCACCTTCTATGGAATTACTTAACACTAGTGAAATTTATGACTCCAGGTTGGATGTACAAACTAAAATTGAGCAAACCAAAGGAATTGGACGATCTACTAGACGAGGATCAGTACCAAAAGTTCAAGAAAGAAGAGGAGGCCGCAGAGCACTAGAAAGTGCTTTTTTGCGGGTCGCTTATCTTTTGAATTTTGCTTTCTGTATAGCCGATAACGTAGACATTCCATATGGATCTAGTTTAGGCGAATTGTTTTGTTTTTGCTCAGTCCATGAGTATGAGCTGTTTCAGCACTGTTTTGCAGCGCAGTCATAAACATTTATCATTTGAACGTTTGATTTCAAACAAAACAACAACAAAAAGTTTTTTTTGTGGGAAATCGATGGTTTTATCAGTGTTCTTGTTTTTGACCTCAATAATTCCCGGTTCTGAAATTGCAGTATAAGCAGTGTAACCTTTGATTTAACTGGCTTGGCGACTGGAAGGCGTTTCTTGACCTACATTAGTTAAGGCCGCTCGCGCTCGCCACGTAGTCTGCGTCTCTCGCGCGCTCTCCGATCATTATCCAGCTTTAATTAGGTCCCGAAGCCCCGCCTTCCAGCCGCCAAGCCCGTTGAATTAAAAGGTAAGCTGCTCAATAACCCAAAAAAATTTTAACTGGTGAATGTTTCGTTAACCTCAATATCCACGCCTTCTAGAGCGTCCTCCCGTCCCTGCTGCTCTCGGCTCTGGATTATCGGACTTTGCTTCTTTCTGTGTGATTTCATCCTTGTTTATGTAAATTTGTGCTGCCCATTCAGTGAGATGCTAGAATCTCATAAGAATTTTGGATTTGAAAGAACTGAAAAAAAAACGAATGCAGGGGTACAAAGCGAGAAGGACAAAAAGTGATTTTAGATTAGGTTTCAAGTTGATTTCGTCAATCAGTTGAAACTAGAGTTTATCTAAAAGCTTTTTAGAAAGTGAATAGCCAATAAGTTTCACGTTTCTATAGCTTTTAAGGTTGTGAATATAATATCAAAAAAAAAGAAGCTCTGGCACGCAGGTGACATCCACAGATTTTTCTCCCATTTTCTAGGAAAATGCTTCCGAATAACAAAACTAGTTGTGGTAACCCAAAGCCTAGCTTACATTGGAGCTTTAAAACAATTCAAGATTGTCCACTATTTTCATTCAAGTAAGAAAACGTAAACTTTGGATAACTCGGTTTTTTAATCACTCTTCAGAAGTTTTGACAATTTTGTTTTTGCAAATAATACGTATAGGGATCAACTTGGGCCCATAAAACTAAATTTTGTACAAATTATTGCGCTATTTTGTGGCTTGAATCTGCGATCAAAATCATAAGCAATTTTTTCTGCAGCATTGCTGCAAATTTGACGCACACTATACTATCAGGCGAAAATTAAAAATATTAATCCGAAAAACACTTGTCAAGTTCTGTACCTGCACGATATCTTCTGGCCCTGGATATGAGAACGGCAACAACCATGCTACCGACTCATCCGCATCAGAAAGTCCACTTTCGGATAATGTCAGGTAACCAGTCAACGTCAGCTGTTAGTAATTGGTTGCGATCGATTATCGATTGACTACGGTATACCTGAGCAAAGAGCAGTCCTAACATTTGCATGCCAAGTGAAAAGAATATCAAAGCCACAGAATAAACTGGTTCGAGCAGACCAAAATGGGCAGAGAACAGTGCGTGTACACATCCTGCATGGAATAGATAGAGAATTTTTTATGCATGTATGACAAAGGGTGAAACCAGCTGACCTCTGTTTTTGTACCATCGTTCATGAAATCGATCACCTTCTACGTTAAGCTCAGCTAATCGATATTCCGTACATTCCACAGAAAAACAGCATGAAAGTGGATAAAGACATGCTAGGTCTTCATGAGGGCAACCATTCAATGTTTTGTCTCGTGGCAACGTGCTAAAAGGACACTGATCGATCAATAATCAAATGTTGCGAATGCAGGAACTTTTTGATTCCGTGGAGGTTCACACTGGATAAATCTTGGTAGTCAGCTGAGCTGTTGATTCCACAGCAGTTGTAGGCAATCTGAACAAAAACAAAATTGGTTGCATTTCGGTTATAAAAAATTTTTTTTGGCCTATAGGCTGAAATCGGCAAAACGTAGGATATCAGAAGAAACTTTTTACGAGAAGAAACTACAAATTCGTCTTTGGAATGAAGTAGGAGTATCTTCAATTGCTCTTTTCACTCGTTTCGAATAAAAGATCAATATATTGATTTTTTTAATCAACAAAGGACCAAACCAACGATGTAAATTACGTGTAAAAACAAACAAAAGCCTGCTTAACTCACATAAGAACTGACAGCTTGGGCTTTTGCGAAAACGAGAAATCAATATATTGATCGGCACTTTATGACTTTTTTAAAAATATAATCCCTCAAGTAAATTGAAGAGATATTTATCACTCTCAAGATCTCTGATTAAACGCTAATTCTCCTGATCAGGGCGTACGCTACTTATAAGCGAGCACCTATCGCCTGATCGGGCGCCCGATCAAAGTTCGGGATTGGATAAATTGACACCTACCCACGAAAACAAACCTGGATTCTGTCAATAAACGAACGAGATGCTGGATCATCGTCGTAATCTGCTACAGTCTATAAGCAGCTTATGATAACTATAGAACTTATTGGAAATTACGCACCTTTAATAGAGCTTTTGTTATGGCGGGTTTTATGCCATTGAAATAAACTATGCATAAAATCCCAGCAAATAGCAGAATAACAACTGCTAATGACATCATGAGAATTTTCTCCTTAAAATAACTTATAAGGTCTCTTTTGCTCCCCTACAGTAAGCTACCGTAACATCAAGCGGGTGTGAGGACAGGTGCTCTAGGTTGCAGGAGGAAGGTAATTTAAGGAAGTTTGCAAGTTAAGCTTCATTCCGCAGTAAGTTCGCAAGCTTGCGCCGCGTCGCGCTGCCTAGGGTTACGGTGGCATACTGTATGCCAGAAGCGCCGCTTTTTGAGAATTGAAACTTACCGTGGATGTCCTCAAAGAAGCCCGCAATCGCACTACTTCTTGTCCTCTTATTACATTCAAACTCATTGTTTGTATACATAATACAATGCATCCCATAACGCTGACTGCTAGCGCTTTGCGATTTATCATAGGTAAATGTTTATCCAGTAATTCAATGACGTTAATTCTGTAACGAATACCCTCGTTTATGAAGGCAACTTTTCAAAACATACCTGCTAAGGGATATGTAGGTGTACATTTCTACTACTATGAAGCAACAGAGTGACAGGGCAGATAAAGTAAAAGCCAAAATAGTCGCTATGCGAAAAAACCATCGACGTTTGGCTGTGGCTCTACAGCTCAGAAGCACCATACTAAATCCCTACTTCTCCAAAAAACACAGAAATCAAGTAGCTGTAGCATATAATGGACCTGTAACAACAATTCTCAATGTGAGACTACGAGATCCGAGAACATTTTGCATGCGTGTAATTGACAAGTTAACACTTGTGCACCACTTCTTTCTAATTCACTACTAGTTGACTTGCCCTGTGTCGCGGATTCGCGACTTCCTTCAAAGGAGGCCGCCCCCGCGCTGCGAAGGGGTCCTGAAACGCCGTCCTCGCGCTGTCCCGCCTCTCACCTCTCTCACCTGCGCAGCTTTCGTTTAAGTCACGTAGTCAGTCCACGCTGCTGTCGCCATCGTGAGCGGTCGGGTTCCATCTTCATCTCAATGCCATCGATCGATACAGCGCCAATCCCATCTCACGCGTCACATCCATCTACGCCACGGAGGACTGGCACCCCGCGCTAACGAGGTAACCCCGAGCGCGATCGCACCTGGCACATGCCGGCGACACCGCCTCGGGGGGTTTTCGATACTGCTGGCCCCTAGGGGTAAGATCTTGGCTGGTTGTGCTCCACCCCATTGTGTTTGAGTTTAGGGAATAGTTGTGGATAAATGGTGGGCATTTTACTCGTGTGATTGTTTGATGCGGTGGGCCACAGCTCGGCTGTGGCTCCGGGGATATTTGTGTCATCAATGTTGTGTTAGCCTAGTGGAAACATCTGCAGGAAGGCTGGCACGACCCCGGGTAGTGCCTTGATTGTAAGTACACGCCCCAACTGTCGATAGTTGGGAGAAAAGATTGAGTCGCAGGTGTCGAGTAACTTACTAAGCAGGCTGGTGGCAAGGGCCCCTACGTGTGTATAGAGTTCCCATGTGGCAGGCACTAGTAGCGTTCACACAGGTATGCCACCACAATAGTCGTTTCACCCTTTCACGGAAGGGACTTCTGGCTCCCCTCGCCGATGCAGGAGGGCACGTTACCACTGACGTTGGGAGCTGGGGGCCCAATCCGCGACACCCGGTTTCTCCTGTATTTGCCCGGGTTTAACTAGCAAACAAAGAGCAAGCTGGTGCGCAACTTTGAAGGCTAAATTTACCTGCGTTTCGGCATTCTTTTATTTATGTAGCACAGGGCAGATACTTCCTACGCATCGCCTTGAATTACAGCATCTCCTTCATCGTGGAATGAAAATGAGTTCTACCGCTATTGTTTGCACAAAAATTTGAAGCGGTTTAATAATCTATATATAAATAAAACTCAGTCTCTGTAAATTTGTTCGTATGTAAGTATGTGGCTTATAGACTCCTTTGTTCGTGAACCGATGAGGCTGAAATGTGCTCCCCTATATATGAGGCCAGGCGCAGAAGATAGGCTACTTTTAGCGACGATTCACTGGGTCTTTCCATCGATTTTTATCTATGTGATTCATTTCTCCAAGTTAAGTAGTAAGGGGCAGTAGAGATCATTTACATTTTGCGGTGAGGAGGATGCGGTGTCACGAAGCGAGCCGGTCAAGAAGGACAAATTCACCACGATACTACACGTGTGCTGGAACTGACTTGGAGCTGAAGCAGGAGAGGAAAAGAATGGCCTGAAGGAAGTGGAGGAATGGTAAGCAAACATCTTGAAGCAGACGGGCGATTTTAAACCCTTGGCCCGGGCGGGACCGGGGACCGCAGCTAGTGAATAATAAGAGTTCATTTTTCTTTGAGATCGATAAATCAATAGAAGAAGTGGATATTTCGCTGCGAAAAGTCGCCTACGAGGTGGACGATGTCGAAAACATATGTGTGCAAAGTTTGGCGGTGATCGATTCACACACAAAAGTTTCTATAAAGAACACACTAACAACATTTACCAACACCTAGTTTTATGAATGTATAGATTTAAACCCGTGGAACAAGTAAGCTTATTGAACTTGTGCATGCCGTCTCAGTCTATCCATATAAGAGAAGTACTCGAGCAGAGTTCAGCAGAGGTGGCGCTTTTATACACTGAATGTCGTTTTTTGAGGGGGAAGCAAATAGGGGAACCCGTAAAGGTTTCCACGGCTGTTTTGCGTAAATCTGACAAAATACTGGCAAGCTCTACCTTGATAACGCAACATCCACCCAAAAGGACGCACCATAGACTAAACCAAGTGCGTTGGCTCGGTTCTTCAATGTTGTTTCCAAAAAAAATGGACCTGCTATTCCAAGAATCCATTCCAGAATCCTCAGTAAGAGATGAGTCCAGCGTTTAAAAAAACGAATCCCTCATAAAAAAGAATAGAACAAAGAATACAATAACCTTGAAACGAAACAAAGATGTTCGTATAGTTCACTTTGGCGGCATGCTTTGTCGAGTGCGCACCATTGCGCACTTGGAGAACAGCATTGCTGCCATCATAAAAACTCGGGGATGTAACTAAGCGAAGAGGAAGAGGTTAGGCGGTTTAAAAGCTAGTTTGTAGGATTTAAAATTGGATTGAATTTGTGGAAGAAGCGCGAAAACGGCGACGAAGTGCTCTAACACAGGATGGAAATCAGCAGGAGGGTTCTCCCCGCTGTGAATTCACGCTCCCAGCTTCCGGAGCGGTTCTTTCGATTTCGCTAGCCGACCTGACATCTCCACCAAGTGCGAACGCTTGACTCGAAATCGGAACCGAGAAGATCGCTGTGGAAGCCAGAGCCTGAATTCACAGCGGGAAGACCCCACCCACCATAAATTCCATCCCCCTAGGCCTAACGCGTACCTCATGCGATTCCAATCGCTGCTCGCAGGGAGTATACCTTAAAGGCAGTGTCTGGGTAAAAATTCGATTTTGAGATTTTGTGCTTATCCGGGCCTATTCGCTATGCTGAATCCGAAAATGCACACTGGAGAGCGCGAAATCGGCGAAAAAGAGCTTTAACCCAGGAGAGAAGTGAGCAGGTGGGCGGGGTCCTCCTCACTGTAAATTTACGCTAACAGCTTCCGGTCAAGCCCTATAGGTCCAGATTTCCAGGCAAATTTGGGCGCATGGCTTTTTCCTTTTGAGACCGAAATGACTGCGCTTACTTTAGCACTATGTTCACGCTAGGACCCCCATCTCAGCTTACGAGTTACGGTCACGGCGCAGGCGCAGAGTATTTGG
>CATQJL010000112.1:75186172-75247399 GCA_958299035.1 Cylicocyclus nassatus
CGCACCCCATCCAAAATGTTTTTAAACATTAGCAGGGAGGCATCCTCATAGAAGCTGTAAAAAGCTTAAGGTTAAGTAATGCGAGCACTGTTGAGAAAGTTCTGGCAATGATCCAGAGCTAATTGACAAAGAAACTTAGAGAAAACATAAGAAAACATGTGCTCATAACTTTCCCCTGGGGAAAAGCTCCAGAAATATGAGAGGCATTCAAAGCCGATTTTCCAAGGCTTTTGTTGATAAGACAAATAGACAAAATTAGTTTTTAAAACCATAAAATGGAAATTTCTGGAAAGATATGGGAGGCATATTCTCAGCAATTCAAGAAGATTCAAGTTGGTACTTATAAATTGTATAACTAGTCTACGTCTATGGACAAGATCTGATAGTCTTCGAGATACTGCAATTTAATCTGACAATCAGGCCAAGTCTCACAAAATCCAGTGAATTTTCAGGTGTCACCAAAAGTGTAGAACAAGAATGCTGCAAAGATTTGCAACGATATTGATTTGTAACAGTAATGTAATTCTGTATAGGTATAGTTCCCGCCTATACCGAAATGGTTTTCAAAAAATGTACTCAGGGTTTGCGAACAAGTATTGGTAAACAAAAGATTTCGAATTCCGTACTGTATGCGCAGCATAAGGATAGTTTACTGGCATTTTGCGATAACATCCATATTGCATGTTGCAATTTGGACGCAAACAACAAAAAAAATTTTCGTTTAGAAAATGATTCGTTACAGCTTTTTAGCTACAATCTAACAATTTCACTTTCGTGACATTTAAATATTTTGAACGGAATTCTATTGCAGTATTTTGTTTTACGCACGTCTCAAAGGTCATAGGGAAGGAGGTGGTCATTTTGATTGAAAATTCACAATCTTCAGCCTCCATTTCTTCTTCCAACAAATGCGCCTTAAAACATTTTGAAACTGTCCCACTTATTTCCCTGGCGTTTTCTCAAGCGATGTTACGAGGACATGTTTTCAACACTTCTCCCCAAACTTCTTTGGCAACATTATTTTGAATCCTGGCCAAATCTTCTCCACAGTGCTCGAGCTCTTAATTATCTCCTGCAGAAACCACGGCCAGGCCTTTGATTTTTTCCTGCGCCTCCTCTCCGAACTTCCATGGTCGGTCGCACCGTTGATATTGATACTTAGGAAGTAATATGGTTTTTGGAAAGTGCTCCCACACAGAAATTCATGTGATGTGCACGGAAGAACACGCAAAAGTAACGGTCGGAGCGTTTGCCAAAGTTGCAAATGTAGTAACGCGATGTGAAATACAAGTGTAATACTTGTGCAATGTTGCTCAAACTTTCGCGGTTGAAACACCTGCAGAGGATCCGCCCACATAACGGCATACTGCGGAATAAAGTGTAGGCCTTGCGCAACATATTTGAACAGAGTTTGATTTTGAAACTGTCGCATTGCTAGAAATGGGGAAGAAAGTCGGGAAAAGTCGGTGGCGGCTCTCTTTCAAATTGCAAGCTATAGGCGATGCGATCGAGCGCTTTTTCGTTTCTTTTACCATCTGTTGTCTCTTCCATGCACGAACTATCTCGGCCAGACGGTCGAGATAGTTCGTGCATGGAAGAGACAACAGATGGTAAAAGAAACGAAAGAGCGTCCCCGTTCTTCCCGTTTCTAGCAATGCGACAGTTTCAAAATCAAACCCGAGATATCCCAGCCTTTGAGTGTCATGAATCGTATATATCTTATACGCAGACAATGATGCGCAAAAAGCATGTTTTGTTTGCTCCTTGAAGTAACTTTTCATATTTAGCAGCTTTCTTCGTGCTATTTCGTTTCTGTTTTGTATTGTGATAGTTTTTAATGGAACCTAAAGGATCAGGTTTTCATTAAATGTTACAATGCGCTTATTGTTCTGATTATATTGAAGAAAAAACAACAACCTAAATGTGACATGCAGGGCTTCGAACATTATTGATTCAGTATGTGAGGGTCAGACTTTAATTATAAGTCTATGCTTAGGCAGCATTCTTTCTTTGCAAGGAGATCGTGCATACATTTTAGCACAACATTCGCGCTCAGCAGTTCTTATATTGGCAGTTAACTAATCGATGACAAACCCCTTTCAGCTATGTAAATTTCCTCTTCTTTTTTTATTCCAGTGTAACTTCCCGACAACGGCAAAACTTCTACATGAAACCTCCATGGCCTTTTTCTGATTTCAATGTCCTGGAATAAATAATGCAGCGAAGCCGCTTTGATAAGTACATTTCGCAACTCACAATTGTTGTCTGATCGGTTTTCCGTTCTAATTCGACATTCTTACTCTCACCAAAGACGCTGAAATCTTGTTAAGGTACATTTGTCCAATCAAATACAAAGACAAATGTCATAGCGCAGGCTGACGCTTGTTTCCATGGGTTATTTGTCACCTAAATGTCTTGCCAAGCAACAAAGTCCTTTTCGGACTAGTGCGATGGGGTTACTTAGGAATGTTTACGTAATTTTATTAACGACGGCTGATGCGCAAAGTTTGTGATATCGTATTTGGAGATGTACACAAAAGTATGTTTTATCTCTTTCAATGATGCGCCAATGCAAGGCAAGCCATGTAGAGGAGTTGATGTTGTTACAGAAGCGACTACTCTCTGCAAAAATATATCTTTATTTTGTACATCATTTTGAGATGTAAAAAGCTGCATTAGGTGTGTTCCAACATGATGAAAATCCAAAAAAACCGCAGCAAGTTTTTTTTCTTCGAATGCCTTCCGAAAAATGTTCGAAAAATTTTTCCAAAATTCCTGCAGTCTTATACCCCAAAAGATAAAAAAAATTGGTTTTCTAAGGCCAATTTGGATTTTTCAAAAGGCTTCAAAAATTATTTCGATTATTAACAAGTTACTTGCGCAACTTTTGTGGCATATTCGCTGTGCCCTTCTGTCAATTCATTGATTTGTGGCACCTTGAAAAAAAAAGAATTTTCAACAAATGCTGAAAGCCATGTTTATGATATTATGTAAATAAAAGCACTGAAGCTTATTACATTTTCAGAGTCCGAAGGACGGTAAGTTGAGGATAGAGCAGTGAGCTCATGCTCACACCACGAAGCCATACCGAAATGCCTACCCGGGCCTTCGCATGAGAGAACCCATTTTCCGGAGAAAATAACTAAAAGCTGACAAATCTTTTCAAAAAACGCTTTGCAGATGGAGATGATAGATCTGAGATTAGCTTTCCATGAGCTACATAATCGTAAGCATCATTATCAAAACAGCTACATAGACCAAGTGATCTCTTCTTGTCAGGTATTTCCAATTACGTAAAGAATAAGTTTTTTTACGATTAATATGCTTAAACACAATTTTGCTAGAAGCACGCTTTTGGGAAACCGAGTTTCTCTTTCTCAAAGTGATGAACAGTTTGCTTTTAGCGCACACATGAACATATGATACTAAAATGGCACATTAACAGATAAAGGCCAGGAGGGTTTAACTTCGAGATTCCGTGGTGAAACTATGAGAATGAAAGATGTGGCAACATTTTATTGAAATTTTTCCTTAATTGGAAAAAATCACTCGTTTTTGATGCATATAAAACGATATGGCTCCAAGTTCGTTGTGTATATGCACTGTGAAGGATAAGAAGAAGGTAGGAAATTATTTGAAAACTCGAATGCATAACTCAATGTGGACTGCTTCGCAACTTACAACTTGTTAGGTGACAACCGTCACTCAAGTGCCACTCTGAAGAAGGCAAAAATTCCAATTCATATAATTTTGCGTAACTCTGTTCTACACCCAAAGTTTACCAAGTTAAAGCAACTTTACAAAACTCCTCCTCCTCTCTTTGTAAGAATTAGTAGTAACAGCGTCTTCACTGCTCTTAAGAAAGAAAGCGCGATCAAATAATTAACACTGCTGTCGTGATCAAGCGGTAACAAATGAAAATCAAGTGGGCAAAGTTACAGTGAAACGGATTGAAGATAACCAACTGCAAACAATTTATCGGGTTGGTGCAATATTGCGGACTTCCGATCAGACTATGGCAAAATTCATTCTTTTGAGATCCAGCGAAGTATGTGACATAGAGTAAGATAAGTGGTCTGGTCGCGTAGGGAAGGCAATAGATATACAAGAAGAACATATGATTGGTCATCAAGAGCTGGAAAAGTAGAAGCTCAAAGAAATGCTGTGACGTTCTTGTTTGCGTAAATCAGCTGCGTCGCTGGGTTTCAGAAGCATCCAGCAATCTAACCGCGTACAAACCGCGGATGACTGATCAATCAAACGAACTCAAGAACTTGACATGACATGTGGGGACGAACTATCCGAGTTGAAAGCTATTGTTAGTTACTTAATGACTTACAATACAGTCACTTTGTGAAACTTTACTAGCTTATGCCGCGCGAAAATTGCATATCTGTTCTAGTACTGGCGCTTCAAAGCCCTACCTCACAGAATAAGTCGGTTTCTCGTTCTCGTACATTCCTGTGACGGACCACTTGAGAGTTACTTTATCGAGTTGCTCAGTATGTTCCAATCTGATCACTTTCAAATCTTCGTATATCATTTGTACAGGCCCTAAATAGATAAACAGATATTATGGGCTAGGTGCTAAGTGAATGAAGAGTAGAATACCTCGCTGAATGGAAACGTTATAACCACCTAAATAACGAAATTCTAGTTTTGCATATCTGTTTTTCCCTTTGTCTTTGCTAGGATCGATGACATAAAGTGCCGTTCCATTCTAAAAAGTATGTATAAAAGTTTGTACAAAGGCCTTATGATGAGATGTAAAATATCAGATTGTTCCGAGTTCCATCCGTTTATATTTTCAAACGCAATAAGTCATAAAGTTCTCATTCCTAGATAGGTTCTAATAAGCCGTTTGATGAAGCAAAGCAAGTTTTACAAAATGATGTTCTGCTTTCGCACCAGTTTAAATCCATCTCGAGATTGAAGCCAAAAACTCAAAGGATCCAACCGCCCGAGAAATAGAGAAAAGTGGAAGTTTGCCCAAAAAATCCTAGAAAACTCCTAACTTGCTCACAGATAAACTATCCACATCAGACATTTACACATATTGTTGTTGTATTTATTCCTCGTGTAGGAAAAAAAAAACAAAAGTCTCTGTGTTCTTGCTAAAGTAAAGCTGTGCTGTTCCTACTTCAGTGGTTGTACACTACAGATTAGCAAACGAACAGACGTGAATTTTCAGCTCTCTACAGGCTTCAGTTTCCGAGAAGCATCAGATTTAGCTTCGTAGTCGGGTGTCGCATACTGAAATGAATCAGCGATCGCCCCGTGAAAATCAAGAATAGGCCTAGTAAGTCTTGTAGGGGAACAACTCAATTACTCCCCAGCCAGAAGATAGAAATAAAGCTGTTCATCGGATCCTGCCTACGGTGCCGGGTGGTAGCAAGAACGATGTCAGGGTTTTCAGGGCACCTTTTGGATCGGACAAAAACGACACGTCTGCTTGGACGACACGCTATGGAAACTGCCTTATGCTCTGCACCAACCACACCAGGACAGCCCTCACAGATGCCGATCTCCACGATCTTCTCGACGCTGCGGAACACATCAAGTACCACGTCATCGCTCTTAGGAAACGAAGTCTAGGAAGAAGGACGTGCGACAGACGAGTGATAAGACTTTGCTCATTCGTAGTGAGAAGATTCCATCAAAAAACATTGAAAGCATTGGCTTCGTCCACCCATCTATGTCCATCTTGTCGATTCGCATGAGAATCTATTACCTCGCTAGCCATCCTACGATTACGGATTCCAAGACCTTAGCATCATCTGCTACTCACCAACATCAGCAGCTAAGGATTCAGAACTAAATGCTTTTAGCGAAGACGTGGAGCAGGGCGTCCGCAACGATAAGTCCTTCTACAAGTTTGTTGTGAACGACTTACGCAAAAATCGGGATGTTATTGGAAAAGGAATATAGGATCGAGAAGTTTGGATATGGGCCCGAAACGAAAACTTCAGCCGTCTCGTTGGGCTTCTCTCCTCCGCAAGACTTTCCCATGGAAATTCATTTTCGTGAAGAAAGAACGTTGTTAGTGGACATGGGAATCGCCCAACCTAACGGCTCACGAGATAGACCACATTCTCACCAAACGAAGGTAGAACTTGCTCGATATTTCAGTAGTTCCATCTTTCTGCAGTGGCTCCGATCACCACCTCCTTCAAGCGAGAGCGCGATTCAGTCGAAAGCTGGGAAAGAAAGTCTGTCACAGTGTCGTGAGAAGGAAAGAAGTCGTAGAAGGCGTTTATGACGGCAACAGGCTGCAAGAGCTCATATTAAGTTGTGACTGGCTCACCGAGTAAGACCCAACATACAATTACGACCGGCTTTTGAAAGGATTGCGAGCCTGCGGAGAGTGCCCTCAGTGACTTCTGAAAAAAACTTGGAACGCATTTCAAAGACCACCAAGGAACTATTTAAAGAAGAAGATCACTGAGGCAAGATCCGAATGCAACCCATCGCGATCGACTGATAGCCAACGCCGATTGCAGAACAGCTTTGCCGGAAGATCTCAGGAAGTACAGGCAGCCAAAATACTGGGAGCAGCCGAAGGAAGACGAAAACTTAGAAAGCGCCGAAAGGACTGTATGAATATCACTTGCCGCTGGCTGCACTATTGAACGAAGACGGGACTTCGACTACTCCCCGATATAAAATGGAATCGATCGCGAAGAACTTCTACACCAACTTCTTCCGCTCATCAACACCCGTACCGATGCACGTTGTTCCCACTGGAGAAGTACCACCACGAATTCTACCTGCTGAAATGCGCACAGTGATTCAGACCACGGAGACGTCCACAGCTCCAGGACCAGACCGTCTTTCCGTCGAATTTTCTGCGAGCCGGAGAACAACGTACACGAGATTCTCGTGTTGTACCTGACATCCAACCTTCAGAAGAAAAGGATTCCTGACCAGTTCAGAACTTCAAAAACCGTCCTTCTCTTCAAGAAGGGTGAACAAGGTTCTTCGGAATTGCCGTCTGATATGCCTGCATCATTGTTGTATACTCGTGGTACCTGACCAGAACGACTGTAGATGATCGAATGAAAACAATCAATTGGATGGTACAATGTGTAGAACAACGACTACGTATGCAAGAACCAGTACACCTTATAGAAATAATGACGAAAAAACTCGACGTTACGTACGATGATCTGGCACAGGAATCAAAGAAAATACTTAGCCGTAAATGAGGACAGGACTCTAAAACCGCTCAAATTGTCTCCAACAACGCCTAGACTTCCCAAGCAGCATCCTGGACCGCCTTGAGCCTCTGAAGGAAGCCGCCGACCAACTGAAAAGCCCGGAGCTTCGTGCCCACCTACTCAACCATTCTGCCGGCGCTCTGTTACCCAGTTCAGATTTGTGCAAACACTGTAGCCACGTCGAAAGCCTTAAGGACTACTCCAAAGCGCTAAAACGCAGCTTTCTAAAGATAAAAAGAACAAAGGATAAAGGATTTGGCACACTTCATGGTCGAAGAGGCAATTGCGTGCGTGCGAGCCTGTTACAGTGACCTGCGGGGCCAGCCCAAGTCAGTGCTTTTATCCCCCAGATTATTCTGGTAATAATTTACCAGCCCCGGAGGGCAGAGGGCTTGGATGGCCCATGAGCGGAGTCAAACCTGGGTTCGATCTGGTCATAGCGGCGCCTCATACCACTACGCCACTCGTCACCCTCCTCTGAAAATGACCCGACACAAACAACATCTTGTCGGACTTCGCAGTACGGATATGAAATAATGTATCGTATTCGTGACCCAGCGGAATAGCGTTGCGAAAGCGAAACACCGATGGGCTGGTCACATTATGAAAAGCGCATATGACATATGTACACAAAGGACATCAGAGTGGATTGTTCGCGAAGCAAAACGTTCCCGGAAGACCTCCAACGAGATGGGGAGACGTGTTTGGTAACTGATGGATTAGCTGAAAAATTAGCTGAATACAATTTTTGCACCTGGAATTCGTGACGCAGCCAACGACGTCAGCCAAGAAGATCGTGGATGTTTGAGCGAGGGACAGGGATAAATGGAAATTTCTGTGCTGAGGCCCGCACGTCACGTGAAGGGGGGCCATCTAATTGTAAGTACCTAAGTATCACCAACATTCCGTAACACTTACGGTATCGTAGGTACTGTTCACATGAAGTGACACATCAAGCGGTGTAGAACTATCTTCAAGCCGATAACTTTGTAGCGTCACCCTAAATGATGCATTCAAACATGTGTTTTGACATAATCATCTTGGAATTAGTTGTATTGTGACTTTTTAAATGAACGCAGCTTGTAAACGGCTAACTACAACATACAAGGGGTTTCGAAAAATATGCACACTGTTTGGTTGTTGATAACTCTTTTACCCAAATGTCTTTCTTTTGAATACCATTTTCTAAGCGCTTTAACTTAAATTTGCAGTATTGAGAAAATCACTGAGTGCTCTTCATAGCCATAGGTCTATGGAACTTTGAAAAGGTTTTGAGCCATTGAGAAGCCTATTTTCGTTAAGAAACATTATTCAACACAAAATCTCGTTCTTGAAAAACGTGATTATACCACCAAAAAGCTTTACGCATCTGTGAAAAGTCGTGTACTGGAATCAACATGCAAGAAAAGCTCGATCGATTTTCCCACATTTTTTAGAAAACTTTTGAACAGCCTATTTTACGAAGGAGCTGTAAGCTCATAGGTTTGGGATATCATGTACGTATGCATAGATTGCTAAGTGTAAAAAGCTTTTTTTTCGTAACGATTGACCCAAATAATCATGTTTTACATTTCTTCCAATGCTTAGCGTTAGCCCAATCTTTCTACAAGAAAAAGGTAGTAAGTGTGATCTTACAAATGAGGATACCATTGAATGCCTCTGAATGCTTGTCATCAAAACTACTGTCTACAAGATCTACTGTACTCACAAGGGAAGGATACTCGGTCGAAGTGGCCATTTGGAATGAGCTGTATATTAGGAAACCGTCCTCCGTAAGGCAAACTCAAAACTACTTTCGCTAGGTGCCGAGCGGTTTTGTGGGGGGAGTTACAAAGCCATTTTCCTCCGGCGCAGCCAGCGCACCCAGTGATGAGCGAGGCGCTAGAACAAAGGCACCAGTGTGGCAGTGGCGCAGTGGCAACGCAGCGGACTACAAAGCAGATGGTCGAGGGTTCGACTCTTGTTGTTGCTATTTTGTTTTGCAGTTCTGTAAAAAGTCTATTGGGTTACAGCAAACGAGAAATACTAGTTCTAGGCAGTTCGAACAAGCTATTTACTGCAAAACAGTCACAATTTCTACAATAAGCCATAATCTTTTACAGTATGTAAATCTGTGGAGGTTATGATGTCACAACAATGGGTTCAAATGATATATTAACATGTATGGAATACAACCACAAAATGCTCAAAGCAGAAGAGCTTCTCGCAACGCGCGCACTTGCAATATTGCAATCAATTCACATCCCATTTATTGGCTCTTGATCTGAACTTTACCTTGCATCATAGGGATTCCATCCTTAAGATCTTATCGCTCATTTACACACAATTTTGCTAGCCTCGATTCAAAAACTTGCTTTCATACCCATGGATGCAGCCGGATACATTGACAACCACCCCGGCGAATTCGAGTCTCCTATTCAGTACTGTTTTTCACCGACTTTGATAGGCAATTGTGAAGCTGCTGATTGTCATCGTTTTATTTTATCCGATGTGCGCGCTGCGAGAAACTCTTCTACTTTAAGCATTTTGTGATTGTATTTACATGTTAATATATCACTTGAATCCCTTGTTGTGACATCATAACCTCCACAGATTTACATATTTTAGAAGATTATAGCTTATTGCAGAAATAGTGGCTTTTTTGCAGTAAATAGCTTGTTTGAACTGCCTAAAACTAGTATTTCTCGTTTGCTGTCACCCAATAGACTTTTTACAGAACTGCAAAACAAAGTAGCAGCAACAGGACTCGAACCCTCGACCAACTGCTTCGTAGCCCGCTGTGTTGCAACTGAGCCACTGCCACACTGCTGCCTTATTTTAGCGCCTCGCTCATCACTGGGTGCACCAGCTGCGCCGGAGGAAAATGGCTTTGTAACTCCACCCACAAAACCGCTCGGCACCTAGCGAAAGTAGTTTTGAGTTTGCCTTACGGAGGACGGTTTCCTAATATACAGCTCATTCCAAATGGCCACTTCGACCGAGTATCCTTCCCTTGTCAGCTAGATCTTGTAGACAATCAAGGCTGCACAGCTGTTGATGCAACCATGCATTGTGGTAGTCTGACGTCCAGATTTCCAGCTTGCATATGACGCACTTATTCATCTCTGTCGCTGTACTTCGATAACACAAATTTCAATACACTATCATTCTAAACACTCCAAAGTGCTTTTGTTGAAAGCTTGCTTTCAAGTAAAGGATATTATAGCGGGTAAGTAAAAATCACTTGATAAACCAGAAAAAGCATAGAAATTCTTTCAAATACAAAAAGTTTAGTAGAAAGAAAATAGACGTATTTTTCAGAATATAGCAAAAGATAAAAGCATTGGCTGCTCCTCCAAAATAAGGCACAAACTTCTACTGAAGAGCACATTATTTCGAAAAACGGCGTGTGCAGTATGCTGCCTAAAAGTTTTACCATTTGCTTTTTGATGTTTTTGCTACGCTAAAAAATTTTAGCTTCGTAATAATTTTTTATCCAGTAGGCAACTAACTTAGCAGCGTTTGAAAAAATAAAAAATTGAAATCAGCTTAAAACACTGGCTTCAAATAAACTGCTCTTATATCAGGTCGTTCCGAAAGTAATGTCGCTTTTTTCAAATGAACGCCACATTTCATGGAATCAAGATTTTCAAGAGGTCTCAAGAGCATTCGATGCAGCATTTCATCCTCTTTCTAATGGTTTTAATTTCTTTGCATAATATTCGTCGAGCACTCGAAAAATTACCAAAAACTGCGACTCAAGCTTTTTGCCATGGTCAGGTATTTTATTTTTTATACTATTTTTCCAAATTTTTGCACCTATTCTCCGAAGAAGCAAATGTGACGGGTAGACAGTGCAAACTTTATAGGACACAGAGTAGTTTTTTTTCTTTTTCTTAGCTTGCTAGTTAGAGTTTCTGGAATCAATCAATGCCATCAAGGCAAGCAACTCGGGTGTCATTCGACGCAGCTTTTTCTCCTCTTTCTACCAATAGTTTTTTGTTTTCGATTCATCAAGTTTTCCGGAACAAAATCATCATAACCCAGGGCGCCCAGGCCGTACCCGAAACTTCCGAAAGTTGCTAATCTGAAGCGGTAAACACTCAGTTGCTTTGCAAAATTACTGTCAAACCATAATCCATCTTTAGTTTCAAAATCCGAGGATTCATTGTTGTTTGATGCATGTCTGAGATGAGCCTGCTAAAATTCGGCGGTTCTATCAAAAAATCTATACAAAGATTATGACGAGCTCTGGAAAGTAGAAAAAACTTGTGCTGTTTCCTGTAGCGTTTGCTCTATTCTATCTCTCCAAGCGAAAAACATTATTGGCTGTACAGGTTCATGCAGATTAATGAATTTTAACCAGATAATAGGAAAAAATTTTCATACTTTATCAACTTTGCGAATTTCACATTACGATTTCGCAAGCCTGAATCTGTAATCTTTCAATCATCCCTCTCCCTCGCTCTTCTTTTTCACAATCGCGGGCGTGGTTCGCTTCTCTGCACACTCGACATGCAGTGTAAGCACCATAGGTGCGATAGGGAGAGCAGGGTCCTCTTCAGGTGAAGGGGGTTTTGGCTATTTCCGACCTAGAAAAGTGAAGAGGTAACTGAGTCTTAATTGCTGACGCAAGCTATGCTTAACGGTGGCGGGAGTGAAAAGAAGGAGTATAAGCGACACAAAGGTGTAAAAAGAAGATTTTCTCAATGCTTAGGCCTTTGAAGGTCATCTAACAGAGACTTTTTTGACTCGGAAAAGCTTTGTGTTTCATCAGTCGACATACCATTCGAAAGATTGAGACATAAACAATCGACGTAGACCATCTACTTTCTTCCAGCTCTCCTGTGCATATATACATATAAGAAATCATATCTAGCTTCAGCATCAACTGATTTTATGCAATTACTTTGCGCTCCATTTTTGAGAGAAAGAGAGCTAGAAAAAAATGACGGTTTACGTTTACTGGCAAGGTCTTGTTCTGTACTACTGTTAGAAAATCAGGCACCTTCATTCATTCTTCACAGGAATTTCTTTACAAAAACACACATGCTTTTAGCTAAAATGTCATGTATCTCTGAGCAGAGGGGAGCTAGAAAAAAGAGACGGTCTATGTCGAATCCTTGTTTCATGAGCTTTCTAATAATATATAGGTTGTATGGTGAAAAAACTCGTGGTTTTTCAAAATTGAGGTGGAGATATTCAATACTAACTTGCACCACCCTGCTCCGGCTTTCTATGGATAGCAGGAGCAAGACTTTTTTGGATAGGAAAAACTTTGTGCACCAACACTTTATATACCTTTCGATAGCTAAGAACAGAGGAATCGACGATAACCGTCTTTTTTTTCCTAGCTTCTCTGTGAAGCGAGATACGAGCAATTTTACCTAGGTACAATATCAGCCAATTCTGGGTAATTATTTTTTCAGACCAAGAAGGTTTTTCCCGAAGTTTATATATGATTCGAAAGCTTGAAAAACGAGTAATCTGAATGTCCTTTTCTTTTAATTATTCTCTCTAGTAAAAGGAGATATAGCACGATTCTTGTCAGTAAACATGCATCCATCACTGGCTAGTCCAGAATTTCTACTCTTGCTCAACTCTTTCTGTGACAGTGTGTACTCATTGAGACAATGTTAATTACTCAAAGAATCAGGCATCCTTTTCATTTTTGATTATGTTTCGTTATCAACGCCACTTTGAGTGCGCTGAAGGTCTCAAGCATGGGTTTTTTCAACAACACGCTGTTGCCTCTTGCAGCCGTGATGTCTGAGGAGAAGAGCAGCTGGCGTTTCCTTTCCGAACAAAAAGTGCCGTCGTAACAGCTGTTTGATTATGCCGTTACGCCTTAATTCTAGTCTCAACCTCAGGTGAAAGGGGTCAACCAGATGACGGCCCTAAAGTGAAGGGGGTCAGAGAAATTTCTCCACCTATCGCATCTATGGTGAGCACCCACCCTTTCTTCTCTTATACAGGGTGTCCGTAAAGTATGTATACACTGTTTGATCGTCAATATCTTTCTTCCCAACAAGTCTTTTGCCTTGCTTTAGGTACCGTTTTGTAGAGCTGGCTTCAGCTTAGATTTACAGTATAGAAAGAATCACCCATCTCTCTTCATTACTGTAGGATTACGGTAGAATCTTGAAACATATGGTGTCAGTGTGGAAAAAGTTGCCGTTCCAAAAATTTTCAAAAAAACGTGGAAACTTGTGTAATAGTGTTTTTATGGACGCTGAGTTCAATACTCATCTATTCACAAGATTGCGAAGCTTTCTAAACTGTGTAGCTGCACTTTTTAGGAACAGTGAAAAAATGGCCGCTACCTCTTACCCGGCATAACTCTTCAATTAAGCATCATAATAAGTTGGGAACTCTACAGCTGTAATCAGCAACTTAAATCAGTGTAGTGTAAAAGCTTTCAAGCTGTTTTATTTCGTTTCTGAGGCAAAATATGGTCTTTTATGGCTCAAAACCCTCTTTGAAGTTTCCACCGTAATCCTACAGTAATGAAGAGAGATGGGTGATTCGTTCTATACTGCAAATCTAAGTTGAAGCCAGCTCTACAAAACAGTACCTAAAGCAAGGCGAAAGACTTCTTGGGAAGAGAGATACTAACGATCAAACAGTGTATACATACTTTACGGACACCCTGTATTATAACATGCCTCATCGCTCTGAATCACCCCATCCTCCCGGCGAGAGAGCTCTACCGCAAGTTCGGCAGCAGTTTGACAGTGTTCATTTGAATGAAAGCGATCAACAGTAGATATGGTCTCGCCCGAGTTACGGTAACACTCGCCCAAATACGCATCCGAAATGAAATCAAGCACCATTTGGCAAAAGCGAAAATGACTTAAATGATTTAAGAGACTCTAGAAGTTTTTGTTAATCTTCTTATAAAAACAGATGGAGCACACTGCAGAAATTCTCTGACGAAGTAGTCAAATCCCAATTTTCAAGTATACCTTTTTCCTGCCATCAGAACATTCCACGTACGAGACCTTATACTTCCCGCAAAGTTGAGTGTACGCGGTGTTCAAACTTTCCACATAGTGGAGAGCAGCTGTTTCAAAGTGTAATGTATATATAAAACAAAACCAACATTGTAACGCATTGACAAAGGCTCGCAAAAAGCTGAGTGTAAGAAAGATTAAAGGCAGTATCCCGGCTAAATCGATCCCCCCCCTCTATTTGGGTCGATCCTGAATGTAGGCCCCACGAGAGGGGCATCCGCGTTGATCCGGTCCTCTGAAGTCCAATGGAGATAAGGGGCCTGGAACAGCTAAAGTATCAGACTCCGCCCACCCATGTACTGAAAGCCCTCCGCGCCCTCAACACGCGTCCTCAGGAATCGGTATTTCTGGGGTTTCAAACTATTTGAACTTCATAACTGTAATTCAGGGCCACGAAAAGGCCCCGGAATGGCAAGAACGTGGGAGGCAAAGTTTTGGGTGGACGCTGCCTGTGGCTGCGACTCAGTAGCCTGCACTGTTCCTGAATTTTTTGCAGCTAATGGAGAGATTCCAAATATAATATGGACACGAAAAATGCTCCAAGATCTTTCTCTTGCAAGATTCATTTAGCAATCATTGACCTCTTTTTCGACTGACCGACTTTGATCGTCGCTTCATATGCTTTAATGTAATTTTTTGACGAGCATCGTTGCAATAAATCGCGCTCTATCAGAGCAATATAAGTAAGCTGGATCACATTCAGTTTTTACTTTTCCGGTAAAAGCAAGACATAATCACTTCCACTGTGCCGGTGCTACACATGGTGAATTTGTGACTGACTGCTGCTTGCACAACCAGTCTTCTTCCAACAGAGAGATGCCATCGTAAAAGCACGAGTCTACTTTTCAAGATAGCTATATGATCATGCTCCGGTTTAGATTTGATACGTACCTCGCTGCAAAGTAAGGACAAAACCGCCAGCAGTGAACTTTTAGCTAATAGCGCTGCAATCGGCTGTTTTTTGGGTTCATGCTGAGCGCAAAAACTATTCGAAATCACAGCCCTATGGTAAAATCTCATGCCAAATTCTTCCATCCGTCATCAACTTCATTCATTTTGGCTAAGTAGCCCAATAATACGAGCTTAGATAAGGATAGCTGTTTGTCGTGAAAACGACTCACAATACCCAAGGAATTGCTCTAAAATATACAAGTAATTATTGAACTCTTGTTGTGTGGTTACGTTTATTTTAGAGAGTATGTTTTGCGCATCAGCTTCTCAGCATCGCGGAAGATGACAACCGAGATAACTTCGAGGAATCGTCGAGCGCAGCAAGAAGCTGCTTCATCACTTCTCTTACTTGAAAGTTTTACATTTTTTCCTTGTCTCATCTTTTCATCTAGATTTCTGGTATATAAGTTGTCAAGAAAGCAATATCGCATTTTTACCATTTGGTTTCGCAAGTTGAAAAAAACTATCAACACAAGTATGGTGAAGGAAAACCAGCAAGTATTGCCACAATTCATTTTTGGCTTTGATGTGCACATACTTTTGTATAGTCCATGTTATTATTACTGTTTTGTTCTCAATTACTTGTTATGTAGTTTTAGTTGCATGTTTATCTGCTTATTGCTTTATTTTTGCTTTCTTAAGTAAAGGTTTAATTACCCAAGTTTAAGTTGAGGTACGCATCATCAAGAGTAAGCCTGCGTTGCAGCAATTAAGTATAGTTGGCGTCTCTTGGTATTCGAGGGTTATCGTTCTAACCAGTGCGTCATCTCTGCTTCGCAGAGGCTCGCACTGGTCTTACTTCATATGCCTTACTCATTCTTGAGTAATAGTGGCAATGAAACTCACCGGGCAGTGCCGATTATCGCGACTAAAATGTAAACAACTACCCATTCCAAATGCTATTTCATGTAAGATCGGTGATTTCGCTTGGATGGAACTTTTCGCAAAAGAACAAACAAAAATTTGAGTAGGTTTAAGACTCTTTCTGGCTTGGTAATTGCCATAAGGACAGTAGGCGACGTGAGCTACATCTCTGTGCAAAATTTTTCTCAAATGCTCAGGTAAAACCATAGCAAATTGACCATTTACGCAACAATTTCTTTTTGGCGTCGTTCTCGTAAAGTAGTGAACTTTTGTCCACTTCTTTGGACTAAAATCCATGGCCTGCACATTAGCATGCCAAACATCCCCGCCTTTGCAAAAAGTGGTGATACGGAAACAATTTTGTTGGCCAGAACCCAAGTGGCTCTGTTTGACGCGCAGTTTCTGAGGGTCCGCCCAACAAAATTACTCGTGCTTTTGCATGGTAGGCTCTTATGTTGGTCGCATGCGATGTGCAAAATCTGGGCTCAGGATGTTGGCTGGAACTCGCTTTATGAATTTCGTTACAGACAGACACACAGGCATACATACACACAAAAACACGTAAACAACCTTAGCCCGTTATTATAAGTTATGATTATAATGGGTTGTCCCAAACGTAAACTCCTTTTTTGAATAACTTAAGCTGTTTTTGTTTTCCTAGTATATTTAGGGTATCATTTGATATAGCAGCTCAAGCCCTACAAAATGACCGCCAAGGGTCCGTCTAAGTGGCCTTCCATGTAAAGTTTAAAGCCAAATTTGAAAAAAATTTTGTCGCCTGAAAATTGATTTCTGCGATAAAGAATCCTACAGACCTCCAACTTGGTCATTATACAGTAGGCATATAGTAGTACACAAATATGCCTTTACTGAATTTTTTTCGAGCATAGAAAGCGAGAAACAAAAATTGTCCAAAAAATGGCAAACTCCGCCCCCAGCCCCTCCCACACACATGTTATTGTATACTACAAGCCTTTCTAAGTATAATTTCAAAACCTTACCTCTGTATGTGCTCTTATAGCCGAGAAATGCCAAGTTTTACGCAAAAAACCTGAAAAAAGTGCCATTTTGGCATTTTGGGACCCTATTTGTTTCTCATTTTTGAGCCCCGGAAAAAATCCACCAAATACATTTTTGGGTACTGCTATGTACCCAAAAAACCCTACTATATAAAGACCAAGTTGGAAGTCTGTAGGAAGTTTCTGGAAGGAGATCCGATTTTTAGGGTAGCTGAAAAATTTTGATTTTTGGCTCCAAAATTTACCTAGGTTACGAATTAGCTGGAACTTTGGTAGTCTCTTTGTAGAGCTTGCTGCGCTCTACCGAATGGTACCCTAAATCTGTCAAAAAACAAAAACAGCTCAAGTTATTTGGAAATGGAGTTTACTTCTGGGACAACCTAATATATTGGGTTACCTCAACACACTGTTCAAGTGCTATTAGGTTGTCCCGTTTGTCCGTTTTTTTCATCGCTCCCTAAATTTCACAGAACACCAATCCATGGGTGGCTTAGGTACCAATTGGTTCAGATTTTTATACTCTTTCTTACAGCTATACTTGCTTCCTGATCTACCTTGTCTTTGCAATGTTATCGCCATGCTTTTTGAGCAGCTCAGCAGTAACACCAAATCTTTCCTGAATTTTGAAAATTTTTATCCTAATGTTTTCAAAGAGCTCTAGTAAGTGTAATAAAGAGCAAATCTTTGGCTACATTGTGCACATTTTAGATTACATGGATGACGTTTTCCAAGTCCGTTATAATTATTTATTTAATAAAATCCGCGGCTTTTTAATTACGTTTACTCCCTCAGAAATACCGAAAGTTTAAAAAGCAGCTTTTTCAAAGCAAATCAAACTTAGTTATGTTGCAAAAAAAAGTTTAATAAGAATCATATTTTAGTTTGCAGCAGTTGCTTGTTCATGACTTTGCCAAAAATCAAGACCTTCAAAGAGTTGATTTTTTGAAGCTAAAAACAGCACATTAGGAGAACACAAAATATTGCCTTGTAGTCCGAGAATTGCTCTATTTGATCTACACTTAATCCTTTCCAAAACTTTGAAATGGAATTTTCAAAAATTAGCTAAACTTTAGGCACATGAAATTGACGGGTGGAGAATTTTGGCAGCTATCAGAAAAAGCACAAAAGATTTGGTAGAATGTGTCCACAAGAAAGGGAAGGAAAAGCTGCATCGATTGCTTGTTGAAACTTATTCAGCTCTTTATTGTGCGTGGTTTTATAGTGGTTTGAAAAGACGGACAAAACTTTCGGGACAACCTAATATTTACATTTGATCATTAACAGGATAACGGGTGTCTCAGCAGAAGGTTTCTCTCAAAGTCTATTGAAGGTCAAACCAATCTTATGTAACTGCATTGTCAGTGGCTTTCTATTTCTTGCCTATCCGTAGTTGATTTTGGGTTACCTGCTTCATAACTTTCAAATTCAAACGTATGCCCCCTTATTCTTTCCACAAAACTTTCCCTATCCGCCTCCAAAGATGTAGTTTATGATAATTTTGCACTTTTCGTGACTTGCTTGTGTAAAAGAAGACGTCATCCATCCTACAAACTAGGTGCAGCTTTAAAATGAGTAAAAAAAGGTAGTTTCGGGCAAAAATACTTGGTTGCAGCTAAGCTCACGAAAAGTGAGCACGAGTTGGCTGCAAATCCAGTTGCAACGCTGCTCAAAAATGATTCGCTTATGGACATGACCTTTTGGGTCAGCTGCTGTAGCGAAAGGCAGCAGCGTCACTCCGCTGCAATCGATAGCATCAAAAGGGTTGCTGCCACCGCTACGTATACCGAAGCGAAATATGCGTCAAGCCTTGACTTGTTCGGCCGAAAGCAAACAGTAAATGACTGCAAACTGATGTGGCGCTGCGAACGTCGGACGCGAAGAACCTTAGCGCGGTTCGTTTCTAACAAGGGAATGGTCAGAAATCGAAGTGGCGCATCCACACAAGCTGCATACCATTAGATGCAGCATGGAGCGCTGACTCTAAATTTGTCTTCCTTACCTGCTTATCGCTTTTCTGGACGAAGCTATGAGCCATTAAAGACCATTATTTTGCTAGCAAATTATGCGTGAAATTACAAATTTAGCCGTACAGAGCCACGTTCGAATTAATGCTGGGCTAAAACCTGCAGCTAGCTTACTTCAAACTTCCAAAGCCAGAAGCTGAGCTGTAAGTGCAACAATGTGCTCAATTTCGCTGTTTCTATTTATGATTTTTTCACAGTAAAACCTCTTGTAGCTCCGTCCACAGCAGCGATAAGCAGATAAGGAAGACAGATTCGAAGTCAGCGTTTTATATTGCATCGAATAATATACAACTTGTTTGGTTTGGCCACTTCGACTTCTGACCATTCCCTTGTAAGCAGAGAAAATCGCATTTCTGCGGAAATTCCGCTCGTTGCAGGGCAAAGCAGAACACAAGAGATGACAACGAAACAAACTTGTTTATTTAAAAAAACAAAAACTCTCCCTGTGTGCTTATGATAAGAAGCACCGGTGTCAGATACAGATTTTGCTACTTTTTGGTCCATTCGGATTAATATCATGTTAATTTTGCAAGCGAATATGGGGCATGGGTTTTTCGCCTGGAGACTGATAAGGGGGTCCTAGCTAACACTGCCCAAGCGGCAGAGCAAATGATTCACTCACGGCTGAAAAATCATTCGCAAACCCTTCGCGCCCGCGCTGTGACCCTTACAAGCAAATGACTTCTCTCATCTCAACATTGCGTTCGTGCTTGGACCCGTCCTCAGTCACTCGCAAGTTACGCTTACGGCACAGGTGCGGAGGGTTCAGGGATGAACTCACCCGTGAACGAAGCATTTGCGCTGTCGCTTGGGCAGTGACTTAGCTTATACCCTCTTATCAGTTTCGAGGCAAAAAAGCTCAGGTGCCCAGAGTTGCCTGGGCACTGCCTTTAAGGGCAGTGGTTGGGAAAATTGCGACTGCAAGCTTTTCACAACTACATGGCCTTAGGTCCGCTGAGTCCGGGACGGTGCAAAGTAAAAAAGTTCTTTCCTTGGCGTTTTCTTGTTTTGGAGATTGTTGGAGGAGAGGGAGCGATCGGCAGCTGAGTCGCGATTGACTGCATGAGCCTAGCAGCCAATTGCCGCCAAGAAGAGTGTATACAATATCCTGCGAGCAGTCGCTTTTTTGCGGGCATCCCTCGCCCACCCCCTCAACAATCTTCAGGACCGCATAACACCGGTAAAGCACTTTCTCAACTTTTCAAGTGCATTCCGGACTCAGCGGATTCAAAAGGCCATATAGGTGCGAAAAGACTGCACTCGCAATTTCTGAAGTCACTGCTTTTAAGTCGCGCAAAACTTACTCTTTCAATCACAGTAGAGATCATAGTTATGATCGATGAGGCTTTGAGCATATCAAAAATTTTTGCTTACCCACTAGTTACTCACATTAGCAAAACAGTGGCCGTATTCATCAACGTTACCCAGTGCCTTCCGCTCCCCAATGGGTAAACTTACCCATGGGTTCGCTTACCCAGGGGGTAAGCTTACTCATGATCGGTATTCACGAACGCCTCTGCCGCTGGGTTAGCTTACCCAGCAGCGCTGACGTCAGCAGGATGCTCACTGACGTCTATTTAAAGCACGTACTGGCATCCTTGCTGTGCCCTTGCATCACTTTTGTAGTTCTTCACAACTATTTGTGTGCAATATCTCTACTACATATTCAGAAACGCCTCCGCTGCGTTATTGAACTCAGCAGTGGCCCTCGAACTTCTCATCAAAATTCTCGCGTAGGTTTGAGTCTTTTAGCATGAAGCATGGCAGCTAATAGTTTGATTCGACCGCGGGACTTGTCAAGTCTAACGAGTTAGCTATTCTCGGGACTTGATCCCTCTACCCTGTTGTATTGCATCTTAACAGAACAGTTCTTGACTAGATGATTTTATCTCTATATTATGTATATCAAAATGGGGGACATTAATGGGGAGGGGACCACCGAGCACCCGGGGGGTGCCAGCTCATCTGGAGATTCTGGGCACCGCCCAGTTGGCGTGGAGACTGTCGGACCATCTAATTACTCTGCGTCTCGACATGTCCATTCCTTAGCAAAGCTCGTCCTCGAGCTTTCATCTTTGACCATGGCTCGGGAAGAGAAGAAACCATGTCACTTTTGATCATCTCGGGGTGCACGTTTGACCACTTGACCATCATCATCATCACCATCGTCATGTC
Organism: Cylicocyclus nassatus; assembly: GCA_958299035.1. Classification (NCBI taxonomy): domain Eukaryota; kingdom Metazoa; phylum Nematoda; class Chromadorea; order Rhabditida; family Strongylidae; genus Cylicocyclus; species Cylicocyclus nassatus. Next base: position 75,207,415 of record CATQJL010000112.1, read on the forward strand.
GTCATCAACCATCATCATTGATCGATTTCTAGCTTGTTGTCGTATCGTCATCGATTGAATTCTAGTCTGTTTGATGTCGTTGATTGATTGCTGGCGTATCGATCATCATTGCTCGAGTATTGATCGTTGCTATACCATTCATCTCATCAAGAACCATGCATCTTTTCGCGGTTTGCTTTCATCGTGGGAGGGGGGAATTGAAGTCATCGTGGGGGAATCGAACTTCATCGTTGGGTTGCATTTGCTGGATTGCGTCTTCACGTTGCATAGAGGAGGAGCCGGTAAGAGACAAGGTAAACAGAAGGGCGAACGCCAGAAGGCGAAGCGCACGCTCCCGTACGTCCCGTCAATAAAGTAAAGCTCGTCCTCGAGCGGAAGACATATATACGTTGAAGCAGAATGGATTGTTGTTCAATATGGAATTGAATAAGAGGATGAATATCGTGAGGGATTTTGCAGGAGGGATGAAATCACACATAAAAAATGGTATAAAGATTACAACAAGAAGGAATTCAAAAGTAAAACATGAAATGTTGAACGAAAAGATAGAATACGTAATTCTATGTTTTCGCTACTGACAAATATCAACATAAATGCATCGGTATTTCACAACATTTGGTTATCGAGCTCACAACTCGAGAGGAAACAATTTCCTAGCGTTGCTCACAAGGGCGTAAAGGGAAAAGTGAATGTTTGAAAGCGTTTTTCGACCCGCCAATCGAAAAATTCTTCCTTTTTGTAGTGCGTATGCTTGCGGCAAACTTACTTCGTACCAGTAGCCGCTGCGTTAATGAATTTTGTGAGGTTGCTACTGGCACCTTTCGCTCATTACGAGGGAGTCCAATCCGTTGTTTGTCTCAGACGCTCTGAACGTCTGAGATTAGGCTCACTAGAACGTGGAGTCTCTGCCTCTGTGTGACTAGATTGTGGTTGCACAGAGACTTCACGCTCCTGCGGCCTGCTGTAATACAATTTGAGTCTGTTCACATGCACCGTTTGTGACTTATTGTTGAACAGACTTTTAATGGTGACATTGGGACGGCACATGGAGACAATCACAAATGGGCCTTTCCATTGAAGGGAGAATTTGGGACGCACTGTGTCGTTATGCAACAATACAAGATCCCCAATGGAAAGGTCCTTACTGTATACCTTCTTCTGGTAATCGTAACCAGCTTTGTAGTCAGCTGTTTTCGCTGCTATGCTGGTTCCCACTTCCACAATCGTAGTCTGCAAGGCTGTCGCGAACTGGCCTGCGAAGTTATCTGTGGCAAAAGTAAGAGTAGAAGGTAATTTGTGAATAACGTCCATCCATGTGACCGGATGTCTACCGTGTATCACAAAGAACGGGCTGTACCCTGTCGTATCGTTTTTGCTACAATTGTAAGCAAAAACGATGGGCTGCAGGAATTCCGTCCACAAGTCTCTGGCTTCTGAGCAGTAGACTGTGAGAGAATCCGCAACAACTTTTACCATTCTTTCAACCTGGCCGTTCGCCTTGTGGTTGTAGCTTGTGGTAAAGTTGTTCTCAATTCCCAGAGTTTTGTTAACCTGAGTGAAAATTTCGCTCACATAGTTTGAGCCTCTATCGCTAACGATTTCGTTAGGGATCCCGTGCTTGGATATCACATCGTTAATGAGCGCTTTTACTACTAAGTCAGCCGTCTGATTCACTAAAGGCGTACAGATAATGTACTTACTGAAAGCGCAGACTGTGATAGCTATGAATTTGCTACCATCAATACATTGCGGCAATGGTCCTATTACATCAATGTGGATACGCTCAAAAGGACGCTGAGGGATGGGAAAAGTTCCCAGTTCCTCGCGAATGATATTTCCTGCTGGCGTTTTCACCTTTTGACAGGCTGCGCAAGATCTAACGTAATTTGCGATATCCTGATGCATGTTTGGCCAGTAGTACTTATCCGAGACTTTTATGTACGTTTTTCGAATTCCCAAGTGGGAACCTAGCAAAGGATTATCATGAAGAAGTTTTACGATCTGTTTTTGAAGCTCAGGATCGGGTATAACAAGTTTTGGTCTTTCGTTGGCCTTATAGTACAATGCACCATTGAAAATGGAATATTTGTCTAATGAACTTAAAAACTGCTGTGGAGGGTTTTCAGCATTCCCTGTTAAGAAGGTGATCAAACTTCCAAAATAAGAATTTTGCTGGCTTTCCCTGATGGTATCTAAGCTAGGAATTGAGTCGGGAGTAGTAGAAATGTTCATTACTACCGGATAACGGCTCAAAAAGTCGCAAAAAGTGTTATGTTTACCCGGCCGATATTCAATTTTCAGATCGTAAGCTTGTATCATGATTTGGTATTTTGCTAAACGTCCAACAAGGTCTGATCTGTACAGTAGTGACTTTAACGGAGCATGATCAGTAATAAGTGTGATAGAGGCATTAGCAACATATGGGTAAAAATGTTTGAGCGCAAAGACTATGGCAAGCGCCTCAAGCTCTATGATTGAGTAATTTTGCTCATGCTTGTTCAGCGGGCGACTACAGTACGCAATTGGATGCTCATTTAGCGTTTGCGGGTTTTGCTGAAGTAAGCACGCTCCTAGACCTGTAGTCGAAGCATCCGTGTGGATAATGTACGGCTTGCCTATTATAGGAGATGCAAGAGTTGGAGCTGTAGTAAGCGCGCTTTTCAAAGAAACGAATGCATTTTCGTGAAGATCAGTCCATTGGAACGGAGCATTCTTTATGAGAAGAGCATTCAAAGGAGCGGCAACATACGAAAAGCGTGGTATGAATCTGCGAAAGTACGAAGCTGCACCCAAAAAAGACTTAACAGCTTTAGCATCCTGAGGTCTAGGTATCTTGGTGATGCTAGCTATCTTTTCTGGATTTAGTCTTGTTCCGCTCTTACTTATAAGAACTCCCAAGTATGGAACTTCTTCTTGCATAAAAGAGCATTTTTCCGCTGCGAGTTTCATGCCAAAATTTGCAATGCGTTGCAAAACTTCTTCTAGATCACGAAAATGGTCGCCTATGGAATGACTGGCGATAATGATATCATCCAAATAGGCGAAACAGCAAGCTTTCAATTCTCTTGTCAAGCTGTTTGCGACTCTTTGGAAAGTACCAGGGGCACCCTTCAAACCTTGTGCCATTACAGTGAAATGAAAAAGACCCAAAAATGAGGAAAATGCAGTTCTCTCTTTGTGTTTTTCTTCGAGAGGGATTTGAAAAAAACCACTTTTGAAGTCCAGAATACTGTAAACTTCTTTACCGCTCGCTAAATCAATGATGTCTTGAATATGCGGTATGCAGTAGGTTTCATTTTCAGTTATAGCGTTAATTTGCCGGTAATCTACTGTAAAACGCCATTGATTAGTTGAAGGCTTTTTCACTAAAACAATAGGTGAAGCGAATTTACTAGTGCTCGGCTCTATTATACGCGTGCGGAGCATTTCCTCAATTTGTCTTTTGATTTCTTGACGCTTTTCCAAAGGTACCCTGTAGGGACGCTGTTTTGGAGCTGTTGCATGCGGAACAAACTTGATTTTGTGAGAAATAGGACCTGTGTACCTCCCTAAATTTCCATCCGATCCCACAAAGCACTTTTGATATTTTCTGAGAAGATTGTTAAATTGGAGAGATTGCTGCTTATTAAGTAAATTGCGATTTACTTTGACACGTTCCCATAAGGGTGTATTGTCAGTTTGATGTGGAAAAGTAGGAAGATTTGCAGCTATGTCCGCCTCAGGTGAGGCGTAATGGACTGGATTTTGATAGGTATTAGAATTAGTAGAATTTGAAGGATGAATTTCAAAAACAGCTGGCCATTGCTGGGCAGAACCAACGAATTCAGCATTTGTGAGAATGTGTTTCACATCTAGTTCTACGTGATTAGGGTTAGAGTTGAAAATGCGTAGCGTAATTGTGCCACTTGAACCAGGGCATGACAATGTTTTGCCTATGACGACACCTGATGGTAAATTGACTGTAGGGTCGTCGCATGTTAGAAATTCCCAATCGGGAGGATAAGAAGATTTTATAGTGCCTTGTACAACAGTATCAGAAAGCGGTTTAAGAAGTGTTTTGCAAGATAGGTAAATAGGTTCGGTGAGCACGAGATCACTGCTAGGATCTACCATTGGTACTGCACATTTTTCAAAAACAACCTGTTTGTTTTTATAGTTTATTGTTACGCTTGTAGATAACTTTGTTATCGAGTCATTACCCAAAAGTAAATCAGTTGAGCAGTGTGCATTACTGACTACAAATGGTGTGACTGTAATGACAATGTTATCTACAGAAAGAGTGGCTGTGATTTGGCCTAATAGCTGAATAGGAGTACCATTTGCTGCTACAGCTTCTTTCAAAGAGGACTTAGTGAAAGGAATGTTAAGTTTTTGAACAAACCTATCTGAGATTAAACTAATAGCTGAACCAGTGTCAAAAAGGGCAGTTGTACTGAAGTTATTGATTTTTAGCGGAATAAATATGGTGTTGCTTTGACCGAGTTGGATAGACATTACGATAGGATTGAAATCATGAAAATTGGTAACAGGCACGTTGAAATCGGCTTTTGTGCTAAACGATGTCTCAACTTGTTTTTCGTCCTGTAAATTTGGATAGACTAGATCGCGCGTTTGAGACTGATTGTCTTGAAATGTAACAAAGCTATGACTTTCTTGAAAATGCGGAGCAGATGCCTCAACATTATGCTCTATTTCCGCAGTTTTCTTGTGAAACGACGGAAATAGAACTTGAAACATTTTGAAGAGAACTTTCAAGAAAGTACGCGCTAATTTGACGTGATAAAAGATAAAAGCTATCAGAAATAGAACTAATGCAATGATAATTGCTCTAACAGCATAAATTACCAGAGTATGTTTTTCTATAGACCGTAAAATTATTGATTTTTGCGATTGTAGAATTTGTAAAGCATTGGTTTCAAGAAAATCAGCAGTTTCCATAACTTCATCCTGTAGTTGCTCAGGAAATGTGTTCAGATTTGGATCGTGAACTTGCGAAGCATCTAAGTTTGACTTTATGGTTGCTGTATTAATGCGATTTTTGATGAATTTTATCTCCGTGTTTATTTTGGCTAGGTCCGAGTGGAAAATAGGCGGAGAATTGAAAACTACGTTTTGATTTGCGAAGTTTTGTGGTAAATTTAAATTTACGTGAGAAACGTGGACATAACCATTAGATGACTTAAAATGATTTGTGCCATCATTGTAAACCCCTAATGGTAAATGACCACAGTCAGCAAAAGAAGATGTGGTTTTGAGATCACGTGTGCCAGGCTGGACGAAAAATAAAGTTTTCCCGACACGTACCGGAGTATCTACATAGCAATTGCTATCCACTTTATGGTCCGGATAGATCTCATCAATTTGGATAGTTTTACACTTAGAAATCATCAAAATATCCCCAGCAGAAATAGCGAAAATATCGTCTCTGCTGAGGAACATCCTAGCAGCACTTGTAGGATCGCCTTTAGCAATACTTTTGATAGTCAAAATCTTGAAATTGTTCAAGACGCAAATTCGCTCAAACATGATGGAAAAGTCGCGCTGAATCACCTCGTCAAGCTTGAATTTAAGATACTGCAACTTGGTATTCAATTCAGACGGCTGCGCTGAGAATACTGGAGGTGAATTCAATGCAATATGCTCTGCGACTATAGCAGAAATGTTAATTGTCCTGTGCGCGGGCTTTGAGTTATCGCTAGATCGTTTTCCTCTGATCAGCGGTTTTACTTGGTTGATTTGAAGCGGTTTTGATTTCAAAAGTACTGATGAAAGAATAGTGGCATTGCTAGAAGTTGAAAAAGTATTGCCATGTGATGCATAAGGACTGCGCATTTTATGAGTGTAGGTAGCGTCTACATCGTAAATTGGAAAGCTTTTGGAGAAGTTGAAGTGTTTTTCATTGATTTCTCGCACTAGAGTTATGTTACTATCAAAAACTGTGCGAGGATCTTCTCCCAAAAGTTCTGGAAGCAATATGAATACGCCATTGTCCATTGCAATTGCGTTTTCGGACAAACACCACTTTGTAAGTTGTGATTTTTGAAAGAAAACGCTCTTGTATGTGAATGCGGATTGTATTGCTTCAAGAAGAATATGATTTGGTGTGACATACGCGATACTGTCAATAGCTTTTACAAATTTACAAGCAACTTGAGCGTCTTTTGACTTCCAAACTACGGTACCATGCGACAGTTGACAGTAGTCATGGCTAAGTGTGCAATTTGCCATGTCGCCAAACTGTCCTAGCAATTGATCACCATCAAAAGTGGCAATTTCGCCTTCTTCTACATAAATATTTGTGGTGACTGTGCATTTTTGACCAAAGAACCAGGGATAAGAATAATGAATAGGACGCTGCGAACCGAATACTTTAGGCGAAAATATGTGTAACGGTTCACCAAGGTACTTTTTAGACTTTGCAATATTATGGCAGAGAATTGGGTCGATGGGAGACATAAATTCCTCATCGCTGTTTAGCGAGAAAGAAATGTGTAGATAAGATGACGCGCAAACTTTCCTAGTTTTATTGAAACAATGAAATGCACTTAGCGTAGTTGGTTCTGTTTTTTCTACAAAAACAGAAGCCATTGTTAACAATACGTTAGTTAAATTGGTTGGTTGCGCGCAAGAAATAGTTTCAGGATAGGCTATAGGCCATCCTGATTTACCAGATGAACATAATTGATAGTCCATTGAGAATGCGGAGGAAGTAGGCAAAATTAGCGCGATTATTGCGACAAGAAATAGCGAGTTTACAGAATTAGTGACGCCAGTAGAAAAATTGGCTGCTATGGAGTTAACCGTATGTGAATTACCCCTTCGAGAAGAATTTCGGTTGTTATTACGGTTGCGATTTGGTGAACGAGAGCTATTGCGAAAATTTTGGTTGGAATTAAATTGATTGCGAGAACTGTTAGTGTTGCGAAAACGATTGGAATTATCCTGATTTCTTCTCGAAGACATATTTCTGTTACGCGGAGGAGATCTAGATTGGTAATTATTGCTACTAGATTGCCACTGTTGGTAATTGGGCTCCGGCGCAAACCTTACGTGCCTAGGGCGACTACGGTTATTATTGTTATTGTTATAGCGTGGTGGCGAGCGCGATTGGTTACGGTAATTAGAGTTATTGTAGCGCGATGGAGAGCGCGACTGGTTACGGTAATTATAATTATTGTGTGATGAGCGCGGCGGAGAATATTGGCGAGTGTTATAGTTAGAGCGGTTTTGATTTGGGTGGTAAGTCCTATTGACTTGAGGAAACGGATTCTCAAGGTGGTTGAGAATCCTGTCCATTTTTGAATTAAAAAGAGAAGGGTCAAAAGCCACTTCTTCGGTTTTAATTAGTTCCCAAATTCGCTCAGCATCTTTGACTAACTCACTAAAGTTTGGGTTGAGCGGACCCAGAAGTTTTAGCTTTTGTTTTATGTTGTGAGAGAGACCGTTGTTAAAAATCATGGTCTTCAAAAATTCGCGCTCAACTTTAAAAGTGTCGCCTGGATAAGCGTCCGCAATCTCACTTTTCAGCCTACTTGCGAACATGAACGGCGACTCGTTAGGGCGCATTGATATTTGCATCAATTTCTCACGCGCCATGTTTTGGTACTGGTCGTTGTAAAAATGTTCCGTCAGTTTAGCGGTTGCGGAACGCCAATTTAGTTTGACGGTTTTCTCAAAAGTATCAAAAACTGCCTTAGCTGTACCCGTTAGATGCGCTGGTAACAGCTTAGCCATCTTATCCTCGCTTAGATTCATTATGTTCCCAATTTCGTTGAATACATTGATAAATTGGTCTAGGCCCTTTGCGCCAAGATCACCAGAAAAGGTTGGTAGACGGCTAGAATACGATGCCAAAGATAGCTTTTCAAATGCAGTGTCTAAGTGATTAAGGATTTGCGGATCCATACTAGTATTGGTAGGACTGGAAGAAGAAATAGAGCGAGTCCTGTATCTAGGAGCAATAGGATGAGTTGCGCTGCTGTTAGACTGCGAGTTATTAACTACTTTTGGAGTATTGTTCATAAGTTGTTAGGCTATTGTTGTGGAAATCAATGTGTTTTTTTTTGTTTGGTTTTTTTTTGTTAAGATATGAGATACAAGATGTTGAGAAATACAGAAAGAAAGTACTAAGAAAGTAAGCTGAATCAAGAAATAGAAAAAAGATCAAGTTAAGAGAGTACCTCTAACTTGAATTTGATAATCCTCAGGTCAGCAAAATACTTTCTTTCTTCTTTCTGGCTTGTAGTGGTCGATAGTAGTGGTTGATAGTTGGCTTCTTGTCCTTGGTTGCTCGTTGGCAAATCCTCAGGTCAGCAGAATACCTTCTCCACTCCTCGTGTCGACGAATGGATATCGTCCGCGGCCCGTGATGTGCTTATATATGCACAATCACGCGAAGTTGACCTGTAGCCCAGACGTTCGTCGATGGACTACAAGGTTCAAAGGCATTGCCGCAGCATGTGCCCACTTCTGGCGGCTAAATGTCACTCTTAGTTGAGTGATTAGCCATCAAGAAAATAAGCGCTGGGAGAGTACCCTTTAGAGTGACCGCGGGCGATTGGGTAGCCGTTAGGTATTCCACAGGCAATCATAAAAACGGCCAGTGAAAGTCCTTTCAGGCAAAAGTTACTCACAGTACTTTTTCTACATGTGAAAACTTGATTTGGTGGGGCTCACAGTGCTTTTTCCACTTGCGAGAGTCAAAAAAATACTATCACAGTGCTTTTTCCACATGTGACAGTTATAAAGGCAAAAAAAATTTGGCTCACAGTGCTTTTTCCACGTGTGAAAACCTATTTACATATGTACAATGCCGGCTGTGGCGATAGAGTCATTGAGTTTTGTATGTGCGCGTAAGAAAAATCTCGGGAGAATATTCCCAGTTGAAAAGAAAGGAAAATAATAAAGAAAAATATCAATGATTCACGGCTCCGGGATATCACGGCTCTAGGAAATCACGGCTCGCGGAATTCACGGCTCGCGGATTCTCAATCTAGAGAGTTGGACTCATCTAGAAAGATCGCGTCGGGAAAATCACGGTTCGCTTTTTCACGGCTCGGGGGATCACGGCTCGGAAATAGCAAGAAAATGATTGAATATCAAAAAAAAATGGAAAATGATATTTTAAAATGGGGTAATCATATGAATACAAACTCAAACTCATCGCCTGACTCAAAATTAAGGAAGAAAAATGAGAAAATGAGATAAGAAAGGAAAATAATAGTAGAAAAATAGCTACGTAGAGACGTAGGAGATGAGGGCTGGTGCCGGCGGTGGATTTAAGCTAAGATCTGCATAATCTACGCTTTAAGGTTTTTTCCCATCAAGAAAAATTGTGTTAGAATGAGTTCAAACAACCGGGACCTCCATGTCAAGTCTAACGAGTTAGCTATTCTCGGGACTTGATCCCTCTACCCTGTTGTATTGCATCTTAACAGAACAGTTCTTGACTAGATGATTTTATCTCTATATTATGTATATCAAAATGGGGGACATTAATGGGGAGGGGACCACCGAGCACCCGGGGGGTGCCAGCTCATCTGGAGATTCTGGGCACCGCCCAGTTGGCGTGGAGACTGTCGGACCATCTAATTACTCTGCGTCTCGACAGACTGAATCATTGTTTGAAGGCTTCCGTCTTTCTAAAATTGACATGATCTCGCACCATGCAAAATTCAGATTCGTGAAAGTGGAAGGGGATTGGTTTTTCGAGTTCAGACTTCGAAGATGTGGGAAACTTGTAATAACATACATGGGATAAGGCGCCTAAAGCCTTACAGAATTACACATTTTCATTGCAGTCGGGATTCTGCAAGTGTTTCAAAGGGGCTCAAGCTTTCGGATGAAGGAGGGAAAAAAGCATTTGAACACCTAAAGTAGCCTAATCTATTTGAGTGCGAGAGAAACAGAACATTTTTTGCATGAATAGAGCACAAAATTTACAAGTGATTGACATACAGTTTCGTATACGATATTTCTACGTAGTTGCAGTAGTATTAGAAAATCTTCAAGATGAGCTAGCACTGATGAACTCCATAGCAAAGAGTTTTTTGTTTGCAAAAATGTCAATTTTCACTTTGAAAAGGTCTTGAATTTTTCGGAGAATGGTGACGTTAATTACCCTAATTTCACGCGTACAAGGCGCGGGGGATTTTTTCTAAAATCCGCCAGCCGAAACACGCCACAACACTTCGCGACCAAAGAACCCTATACCGGGCTTCGTATTGCCTGAGAGAATTGAACGGTTTAAGGTTCGCTTTTCGAAAAACATTGAAGCGGTTGAGCGGCTTATTTGAAAAATCGAAAAAGTTGCGCCTTGTACGCGTGAAATTAGGGTAGCTTGAACCGAAAGTTCAGTCCCTTTTATTTTGAAAATTCGTTACTGCTCCCTATGTGAACATAATTGCCTACAAAAAACTTCTTCAGGAAGAAAAATTCATCTACTTTCTACAAACATCTTCGCAGCTCTTGATAGAAAGGGACTCTGCCGATTAAAATCTGAATAAGAATATATCCCAACCTTTGATTTTCGAAAATGAATTGTCACAAATACGGTGCAGAAAAATCTGAAGACATGTTTGTTGAAGCCACTGTAAGTTGTACTTTCTAATAGACCCGAATTTGTGCTGATTGAGCTTTTCTGTACAAAGTTGTTTTTCGAGGAAAACGGCAAAAAACGACAAAAATATTTTTTTTACATTTTTTTGCATTTTCCTTGGAAATTATGATTTTTCATAAATCAATCAGCATAAAGTAGCACTTTTATAGAGAGCAGCTTACGTGAACTCAAGAACCGCGTTTTTTCTTTTGCAGCGTTTGAGATTTTTAACAAATGATTTTCAAAAAACAGGAGTTAGGGTGGTTCTCTTACTCGAATTTCTAGGTATAGAGTTTCTTGTCGCCAGGAGCTTCGAAGATGTTCTAGGAGATAACTGAAGTTTTCTCTTTACTTCTTCATGAGCAATTACATTTACATAGGGAGCAGCTACGAATTTTTCGAAATTAAAACGACAGAACTTTTGTTCAGCTTAATGTTTCGATTTTGTTCATTGAATTAGTAAATTGGTTCTCTGCTATGAAACCTTTTTTGACGGTTTTATGAAAAAAGGCTTTAGTATCCAAGTAGGAACATTAGCATTTCTAGTATGACATACTACGGCCAGTAGCCATTGTTTCTTTCTGAAACTTCTACAGCGTTTGAAGAAAAGGCCACAATCCTTTGTTACCCACTGCGATTCTCGATGTGTGCTTGGGTAGGAAGTTACCCACGAAAAGTGGGTATCGGAACCAGAGGTGCGATAGGGGGAGCCGGGTCCCCCAAAAGTGAAGGTGGTTTCAGCTACCACTGGCCGGCCAAAAGTGAAGGTGGTAGTGTCGGACACTCACCTCCCAAAAACGTCGACGGGGGGGGGGGGGAGGTGCGGGGGGAGGATAGAACGGACGAACGGAGCTATCTTTCTAGGTCTAACGTCGACCCAACGGCCCTCTTTAGGGCCACAGATACGATGAATATTAAAAATATCTATAAATTTTATTTATAAAAATTCAAAATAGACGTGTTTAGTAAATGGTGTATTTGGAAGTAGAAGTTTGTTGGACTGTACGGATTTTATTAAGCAAATTTTGTTATAACGTACAGCGAAGAAAGTAGATCGATCCAGGCAGTAACGGCCGAGAACCAGAATTTTGAATATTTGAAAAGTGAAAAATCATGCGAAATTTCCACTGTTATAAATCTGTTGTTTGAAGATGTCAGCAGTTGCGACTTCATAGGTTTTGAAGAGTAAATGTTGCTCTATCAGCTAGTGAAAGAATCGGGTCGATTTAAGAGATAGTCGTTGAAAACCAGAGTCCTAAAACTTTACGCCATTTTTGCGTGTTTTTTGACTTTTGAGAGTTAAACTCTTATAAATCTTGAATGTGAAAGTGTGTGATGTTGCGACTTCATAGGTTTTATAGAGTAAGGTTTGCCTTATCAGAATATGTCTTGTCCGTTCCGATCCATTGAAACACCTCCGAGATCCAGGCTCTTGAAAAAGCAGGTAAAAAACAGCTTTTTGAACTTCAACAGCTCGTAACTTCTTCAGAACTGCATGAATCATGTTGCGACTTCATAGGTTAGATTCTTCTCATCAAGAGCTTTCAGATGATATATGATATGTAAGGGTTTAGAGCCTCCTACGAATTATGCCCGGGGGGGGAGACTTTTTAGGCCAAAGTCTCCCCCTCGCCCATTTTAATGTATTGGCTGGATGGGCGAGGGGGAGACTTTGGCCTGAAAAGTCTCCCCCCCCCGGTCATAATTCGCAGGAGGCTCTAAACCCCCACATATTATATATCATCTGAAAGCTCTTGATGAGAAGAATCTAACCTATGAAGTCGCAACATGATTCATGCAGTTCTGAAGAAGTTACGAGCTGTTGAAGTTCAAAAAGCTGTTTTTTACCTGCTTTTTCAAGAGCCTGGATCTCGGAGATGTTTTAATGGATCGGAACGGACAAGACATATTCTGATAAGGCAAACCTTACTCTATAAAACCTATGAAGTCGCAACATCAGACACTTCCACATTCAAGATTTATAAGAGTTTAACTCTCAAAAGTCAAAAAACACGCAAAAATGGCAAAAAGTTTTAGAACTCTGGTTTTCAACGACTATCTCTTAAATCGACCCGATTCCTTCACTAGCTGATAGAGCAACATCTACTCTTCAAAACCTATGAAGTCGCAACTGCTGACATCTTCAAACAACAGATTTATAACAGTGGAAATTTCGCATGATTTTTCACTATTCAAATATTCAAAATTCTGGTTCTCGGCCGTTACTGCCTGGATCGACCTACTTCCTTCGCTATACGTTATAACATAATTTGCTTAATAAAATCCGTACAGTTTTGCTAAGCTTTACTTCCAAATACACCATTTACTAAAAACCTTTATTTTAAATATATATGCCGCCGTATACATAAATATATGCTTTCAATAATCTTTTTTGCGTTTGTTTTGCTTATTTTCCTTCTTTGTCGTCCAGCGAGAAATTTTTTATTCCAAAAGTGAAGGTGGTCACCCCGTACCAGCTCAAAAGTGAAGGTAGGGGGAGACTTGGCTCCCCCTATCGCACCTCTGATCGGAACCCACGATTTCTGGGTAAGGAGTTTCTTGAATACCGGTATTGGGTAGGCTAACCCATCGAAACTGTTCGTGAATACCGGTTGGCGGCATTTTGTGGGTTAGCTGACCCAGCGGTAGACTTAACCCACTGAGTTCGCTTACCCAGCAGCTTCGTGAATACCGGTTTCGTGAGTTTAGGCTACCCACTGGGTAGGATAACCCAGTGGGTTTCGTTGATGAATACGGCCACAGAAAGACATTTTCGTGCGAGAGAAGCGTGATTCGTGATCGTCATGTCAGGTAACACCCATGAATCAAGTTTGAGAGCAATCCACGATTTTGAAATTTTGGGGCCGATGTTGAGGTAGCAAATAGCTTTCCGCCTTTATCACAGAATGTAATACCACCAGGCCAACTGGAGAACAATGTGGAGGTAGGTGTAAGAAAGTTGCAAAGCTTAACATTCAGCGCAAGATTTCCTTAAATTCATCTTGGCGTCATGCAACGAAAAAAAACGTCCCCAGCGTCATTTTGCCGCGCGCGATTTCACGGTGCCAAATTGTTATACTACAACTTAAAAACATACTGTCTCTTTAAGGAATAAATTACATTTGTGATTGACCAATCCATAGTGATTTGTCCTGGTCTTGTTATTCTACTTAAAGTAATGTTCAACCTCATTGCCGGCTCGTCTGCAAAAAAATTTGATTACCATAATTTTTATTAATTGGACTAGTAGAGTAAAATGCTAACCTATCCCAGGTTTTAGAACCGTTAAGAACCATTCCGCATGATCCAACATTTTCTTTGCCGCTAATTTTTCTGAGCACTTGTAAGTCCCCATATCAGAAACCAAAACTTTTTTGCTGATGAAGCATTCGCCCGTCAAAGCACCCTCCCAGCCGTGTAAAAAACCCCCTTCCTAAATCGAACCTAATGGGTTGTGTTAGAAGTTCCGTCTCTTTCTTTCGAATTTTGCACAGTGTTCTGGACTTTGCGAATAAATATGCTCTTGAAAGCTCCAAGCCTGCTCTACTAAAATCTCTACCTCATTTTCCTACATCAGGAAAATTCGAAAAGATTTCCCGCGTTGAATTTGAAACCAAAGAATAAATTCTTCATTTCCGACAACTACTTCACGTAGCCTCCCATAGGTCAGAATGCTTACAGAACAGCTCAAAAAATCTGCTGAATGTAAGCAAAAAATGCTATAGCTTCCGCAGCAGCTCACAAGCGCTAAAAACTCAAATATTTTCTCTGTAAACTCAAAAAAGTCTTCTTCATGACGGTGGAAGGATAATCCAGGAAAGGCAAAAGAATTATCTTTAGTTATAACATCTTGAAATTTATGAACTAATTACTCAAAAATTCAGTGTTTGGAATCGATGCTTAGGTATCCCAGCAAAGTCTTGCTTCGCCGGCTTTTGAAATGGCGTTGAAAAGGAGGCAGAAGAGATGAAAAGCGGGAAGTTGGAGAGAAAAAAAGATGTTAAAAATAGATTTTTTACTTTCTCGAATTTTTCTCTTTTCATGCCAAAAAACCTCCCAGTTCTGCTAAGTTGGCGGATGACGCATATAAATATGCAGAGCAGACTAAGAACATTCGAAAGCATATACAGGGTGCGCCAAAATTATTTCCGCTATAATATTCAACGTAATGCCACAACAATGGCAATGAGAAATTTAATCTGGATTTAATGTCACCGAATACCGTAAGCATACTCTACAAAAAGTACTATCAAGATCCCAAATCGGTCTTTATTTAAAGAAGTAAGAATTGCAAAAAAACAATGTTTGTGACAGAAACGCAAGCTGACGCGAATTATTAAATGGTCAAAATTTTTGTATTGAATGCTCCTAAAGATTCCGAACCTCAGTGATCTTAAAGTCAAAGATTAGATCTATTTTATGGCGGAATCTTTACCTGAGAAATGCGATCACTAGAAAAACACATAGTGGGCAAGTTTGTGGGGCTATACCCGCGTGCAGCACGCGACAAAGTCAGAGAAATATTATGAATTTTCACCGAAAAGCAAAACAGGCAATTTTATCTCTTTCAACTAGGATACAATGTTGAAGAACCAAGAAAACAATATCAAGCTTGACCGCTGGCTGAGCCGGTCTTATGTTGTATGGCGCTTAATGATACCCGCGCAAATGATTGTGGTGCACCCTGTACACTAAATAAAGTAAATATTATCGGTAAGAAATCGAATTAGAAAATGGGGCAGATCTTCTTATTATACAACCTAACAAGGTGTACGTTAGGCGGAGCCTGTGGGCGCTACGGGCATGTACCCTGCCGCACGGTCGCCCTCTTGACGCACAATATCGGCAACCAGCTGATTATTTTTGCGTTCCGCTACGGAATAGTAGTTTTTTCACTTGTGCCAATCGTTTTTCCTCATTGACATAGTTCAACAGTGACTGCCTGAGGGGGTTGCGCTACGAATTCTGACGTAAAACTACTCTGTTGTATGGCTGTTTTCCGTGCTTGAAATGCATTTTTGGTGGATGTCTGTTATTAAAATCTGCTGGTACTTGAGCATATTCTATTCATGGTTTGTCAACGTTGCTGTTTCTTTTGATCTTACCTTCCACCTACTGCTTCGTAATTATGGTCGTTGTACAACTCTTTGCCACGCGAGTCCCTCTAATGCTTAAAAGTTTCAATTCCTCCGCGAAATGCAAACATTGCTAAGACGTGCATTGAAAATCTTTAGTAATGAAACATGCCAATAAGCCATATCTACAGTCGAACCATTTCATATGATGAAAGACTGCGCATACAATCTATCCAGTTCCCCGAGTTCTCATCCCAGATTCTCTGAAGTAAACACTTATTTAAGCATGGATAATGTTTCTAATTATAATTATAACATTACGACTGGCATCCCAGGCTTTACCCTGTTCTGGAGCCAGTCCATCGTGCTTGATCTCTCAGTGGCAAAATTAACCCTTCATTTGATTTCGACTTGTTTTGCTTCCTATCGTCCCATAGATGCGATAGGTGGAGGAATTTCTCTGACACCCTTCACTTTACCCGGCATCTGGTTGACCCCTTTCACCTGAGGTTGAGACTAGAATTAAGACGTAACGGCATAATCAAACAGCTGTTACAACGGCACTTTTTGTTCGGAAAGGAAACGCCAGCTGCTCTTCTCCTCAGACATCACGGCTGCAAGAGAGTATCGAAGCAACAGCGTTTTGTTGAAAAAACCCATGCTTGAGACCTTCAGCGCACTCAAAGTGGCGTTGATAACGAAACATAATCAAAAATGAGAAAAATGCCTGATCCTTTGAATAATTAACATTGTCTCAATGAGTACACACTGTCACAGAACGAGTTGAGCAAGAGTAGATAATCTGGACTAGCCAGTGATGGATGCATGTTTACTGACAAGAATCGCTATATCTCCTTTCACTAGAGAGAATAATTAAAAGAAAAGGACATTCAGATTACTCGTTTTTCAAGCTTTCGAATCATATATAAACTTCGGGAAAAACCTTCTTGGTCTGAAAAAATAATTACCCAGAATTGGCTGATATTGTACCTAGGTAAAATTGCTCGTATCTCGCTTCACAGAGAAGCTAGGAAAAAAAAGACGGTCATCGTCGATTCCTCTGTTCTTAGCTATCGAAAGGTATATAAAGTGTTGGTGCACAAAGCTTTTCCAATCCAAAAAAGTCTTGCTCCTGCTATCCATAGAAAGCCGGAGCAGGGTGGAGCAAGTTAGTATTGAATATCTCCACCTCAATTTCGAAAAACCACGAGTTTTTTCACCATACAACCTATATACCATTAGAAAGCTCACGAAACAAAAGATTCGACATAGACCGTCTCTTTTTTTCCAGCTCCTCTACTCAGAGATACATGGCATTTTAGCTAAAAACATGTATGTTTTTGTCAAGAATTTTCTGCGTGAAGAATGAGTGAAGGTGCCTGATTTTCTAACAGTAGCACAGAGCAAGACCTTGCCAGTAAACATTGACCGTCTCTTTTTTTCTAGCTCTCCTCTTTCTCTCAGAAATGGAGCGCAAAGTGATAGCATAAAATCAGGTGATGCTGAAGCTAGATATTTCTTATATGTGTATGCACAGGAGAGCTGGAAAAAAGGGACGGTCTACGCCGATTCTATATGTCTCAATCTTTCGAATGGTATGTCGACTAATGAAACACAAAGCTTTTCCGAGTCAAAAAAAGTCTCTATTAGATGACCTTCAAAGGCCTAAGCATTGAGAAAATCTTTATTTTACACCTCTATACCGCTTATTTTTCTTCTTTTCACTCCCGCGACCATTAGGCATGCAAGCTTGCGTCAGCATTAATCTCAAGACTCAGTTACCCCCTTCACTTTTCTGGGTCGGAAATAGCCAAAGCCCCTTCACCTGGAGAGGACCCTGCTCCCCTATCGCACCTATGGTCCTTACCAAATCTTAATGACAACAGATCAAACTGAGCTTCACCGCTCATCCGACTACGGGAAATGTGCACAAACACACAAATACAAATTTTCTACCTTACATATATAGAGAGACAACTTTCGTTTCGTTCTCATCCTTAAACGGAGTATTGTATTGTTTCTAAGAGATCCCCGGAACTTTTCAGTAGGGAAGAATGGCGATAGTTAAGAATACGATTAAAGTACTAGTAATTACAAGTTTCTTCACGTTTCCTTCGGTATCTCCTCAAAGGGAAGTAAGGGATGATAATCGGCCAATTTCTTGCCCTTTTTGCGACAAAACCAGGATGAGGACGCCAAAGATGTAAGAGATGCATACGTGATCATATGAAATAACTTGATTGTGTCTAGAAAAGAAGCTTAAGAGGAATTCAGAAACGGGAAGCAGCTCGTCAGAATAGATGCATTCAAAGCACGGGAAACAGCCATACAACTGAGAAGTTGTACGGCTAACACGACGTTAGCAGGACAACCGCGCCGCAAGGCGCAGGTCCGTATAGATATTCTGCTCAGCGTACATCGTCATGGCGACAATATCTTTATCAAGAACCTGCAAAGCAGCATTTTTGCGTAGTTGATTCCTTATAGTCATTTTAGTGTTTGTTATTCTGATTTTGCAAAACAAATCTTTGCATTAATAACAAAAAATTTGTCTTTTGTAATGTTTCTCACTGAAGGGCTTGGTATTAGCTCGTAAAAAGAGATTTCAGGCACTCATTGTAAAATTTACAACTGCTCTAAGTGCCCTTGAAATTTTGCAGAGGATGCAAATCTGCTAAGACAAAGTCGTTCACATCGAATGCCCAATTTGTTGAATTTTTAGCTATTCATGTCGGGGTCACCAAGATGCGCAGAAGAGATGAGGACTCAGATTTACCTATTTGTGCGGGATTTAGCCATAATTGGAGCTGAAAAGCTATGCAGTGGTTGTGTAGAATCTTATGAAGCAATTATAAGGACTGAAGAAAGTGACTTCAAAGTCACCCTCTTTGCAAGAAATGAACCGAATTTTTTCGTTACTGCAATAATTTTGAGATAATACCTTGGAAATTTTTCCGGACTCATAATTTCAGATTCTTATAGAATTAACGCCTGCTACAAAAGTATTTTGATCAAAACCATTAAACAGCTTGTGAGATTTATGCTTGTATCTCAATCGTGTGAAGTTGGAGATTGGAGTGCATAAGTTAGTCATTCATCCAAATCTTTACAAACCGGAAAATTTTCTTGGTTTAGCGCAAAAGGCTGGCAACAATAAGAGAAACTGTGAAATTTCCATTGCTAAAATATTTTTTCATTATATGATCTAAACAGACTTTGTCATAGATCACAAAAAGTAATTTTTAGAGGACCCTTTCTGAGAACTTCCACAAAATCCTCAAATTTTTTCAAAGAAATAAACGCAAAAAATGTTCCTAGAGGATTTCTCCACGGTCCCTAAATTTCTCGGAAGATTGGACACAGCAACAAGCTAACGTTATTACACGCATGTGAATTAATATCACTATTATCAACTCAGGAAAGTGGTTTTTGCATCTACTGGAACTACTTCTTGAATGTTTTTGTGGGTTAGCTTTGAAAGAAGAAGACAAAGTTTACACTGGCTCCCAACAAAGTTGCTATCCAGCGTACGCATATAAGCACCCTCAAAACTTCTTCGAGGAAGGTCAAGAAATTATCAGTAAGCAGGGTTCAAAAAACTTGTCATAGACGGGTAAACCAATCATTGTTACTCACATGAGTCCAAAAAATGACTGGTGGGCAAACTGGGCAGCGAAGATGCACCATTTGATTTTGAAGAACAACAACTTGCAACGGAATTGAAGCATTCGTAACTGTAACTAAACATTTTGAATACCGAAAAGTTCAACTTTCTATAAATCTCGGCATGATGAATACATTTATTCGAAGAAGGCGAATTATTGCCAAAGCGTTAGCCTAAATAAAAAATTACCGATCTCGGTCGTGGCTAAACAATCGAATAAATGCAGTGTTTTAGATATCGCTATCTTATCAAAACTTGAGCAAATTTCATACCATCAGTGAATTTGCATTCCTCTATTAAATGAGTCCACAAAACAATATTTATAGCAGCAGGTAATCTGCAAAAAGATTAAAGTGATCCAAAGGTTGGATAGGAGAGTAAACAAAAGTACATAATTTTCTATGACACACCAGGATGAGTTAACACTATTGAAATAGTACTAATAATATTAAACTATCTCTTTTTGTAAATATCCCCAATTCGGATATAATTCCGACAGACAATTGCTCTGAAGGTATATGACACATTCTCTACAGAGTAGCTATAATCTCTGACCAGTACTTTTTATAACCATTAAAAAAACGCAGAAGTTTTGAAGCCACGGTGTATTGTCAAAATTTCGTAGCATAACCGTGTCCAAACATTTTGTACGATGATAGTTTGAAGCATGAAAATTACAATCAAGTTGATGCAAAATTGGCCGTTTCGCAAATTCTCACTCACGTACTGTAATTTTTTCAAAAATCTGCATTTCCGAATGCAATAATAATCATCGGGAGAAGCAAACCTTTTGCAACATAATGCACATTCATTTACACTCATATCACAAACGGCAGAAAGATATGGATTGGGAAACAGAAAAAAATTCCATTTTATAACCCTGTTTTTAGATCCCTTTAACTGTTAGTGTAAATAAGGCTGCCTTTGTAGCCGCAAGGCAGTAGGACAAAAGAAGATGAGAAGGATTTGAACGGATGTGAGCGGATCAACAAATGGTATGCCTCCACACCATTTTCGGGACGATCACCGCATATTTCAACACACTTGGCACGCGCTTGCGTATTTTAACACAACTTGCAGCAGCAGAGCATACCCTGCATGTTGTGATTTCTCATTCGCGCTAGGACCCCTGCGTCCTCTTGTCCTCATGATTGCACCGTCGCGTCTCCAAACGGAAAGGCCCCTACCTGCGGCTGGCGTCTATTCAAAACAAGCGTGAGAGCCATCCATGTGGGCGGACCAATCTAGTCGTCGCGTTTTTGGAATAGGAGAAGGAAGGTATTTCAAAAGATTCGAAGAATACAAGCAAAGTTTTGTGCTATTTTCGTTGCAGCGTAATTCCTGCTGATTGCAATCATTTCCGTAAAATTGTTGTGTTGACCTTAGTCACGGCATTGCATTGCAAATGACACTTCATAGATCTCTAAAAGATTTTTCGGTACTTTTCCGTTATCCGGACCCATTTTTTCGCAAGGCTCTCATAAAATACCGTCTTTAGTCAAGGACCAGTCTTTCATAGATTCTGTGAGGACTGCCTCTTCACCACGTGTCACGAAAAAATTGACACGTTTTATTCATGTTGACCTGTTTTTTTTTCCGAAATCATTTCTGGTGAGGTAAAAGATAATTTGTGATCACCTAAAAGCTGCTTCACTGTTTTCCATAAAGCAAAACAATCTAGAGCTTATATTAGAACATTTTGATTGCTTTCAGCAATGATTCGAAAATGTCTTTCTCTTCAAACTCTTCCCGCCATGCAAACTGAGCAAGGAAAGTCCATAAATGATGACTTCAAGTACCTCGCCGCTGCTTGTTTCGCCGCTTAGATGATGGAATCCCAGCGCATTTTTCTATTCTGGGCAAGTAAAATCTGTTTGTTGATAACAGGATGAAGCTATTGTCATAACAATGTTTATTTTTTTGGTACAATCAGAATGGGGTCGTTATTGGCTAAAAACAGATATGAACTTACGCCGCTAGATAGGGCAACACCAGCTCTTGGTAAAACCTGTTTAACATGTAGACGACATTTCAAAATTTTTTTGACACGTGGCAGAAGGTTGGCACTCCTTTCTGTGAAGTTGGGACCAAATATGGCACAAGGAAAGAAGTAAGATCCTTCTTTGCAAAAATGGGTCCGGATAACGGAAAAGTACCGATTTTTCTTACATTGCCCCGGCTCAAAAGTTGCACTAAGAACTTATCATCGGCTCCCAGATTCGTGACGTGGAGGTTAAACAAGTTTATCGTACTAGAAAAAGTCCGCAAATCGCCTTCAGATGAACCTGAACCTTCAGCCGGTCATACCTCAAGGAAGGCACGTGATTTGATAAGTATAGGTTCACAGCAGCGGCTGTCCCGGAATTTCTGTTCGGGGGGGGGGGGGGGAGGGGGCAAAGTTTTTTCGGAAGGAGGTGCGTAACGTTAGCCACACACTCCAAAAAATCTTTGGGTTGCTTCCATTCTTTCTTTAGGGCTCATGACTCCGAAATTTTGGAAAAAAAAGGAGCGTTTCCCGGAAAATTTTGTTCACAAACTTCTCCATTTGGATGGAAGTATAAAGATGCGATAGCAAGCATTTTTATAGCGCAGTAAGTGACATTTAAGAAATTTGACCCATTCTCGTGGGCAGGAGGGCACTATCAGTGCGTTGAGTTGCAATTTATCTCAATTTACTTTTCACTGAAAGTTGAACTTTTCTCCAGGTAGGATTATTCTAAATGGCCTCGGGTTACATTAGTGAATGGCCTCTAAATGGCATCTAAATGGCCTCAGTCATCAGTGGGTCTCTGCTGATAATGAGCGATAAAACTACCTCAGTGTAGATTTCACCTCGTATCAGTGATGAATACCACGTGATTGCGAGTATAATCGAAACCAGATAGCGTTTATTTTTTTCGTTTTAGAAACGAAACGAATTTTTGAAATCTAAACATCCGCTGAAAGCTTTTTGCAAAACGTTTACGAATGAATGGTGCGATTTGTCCTTAAACTGTACCTTTGCTACCGCCTGACAAGTGTAAGCTCCTAGAGAAGCAGGAGAATAGAACCATTTGATTCAATCATTTCAACTTAGGTCGCTGAATATCTATTTACCAGTGCGTCACCTCTGCTTCGCAGAGGCTCGCACTGGCTTTACTATCTAGTACCTTCCTCGTAATTCAAAATAATGGCTTTGAAACTTACCTCGCGATGCCGATCATCACGAATAAATTGTAAACAACTACTCATTCTGAAAGCTTTTCATGTCAGATCGGTGACTTTGAGCGAAAGAAAGTGTTCTCCCAAAGGCTAAAAGCGATTCTGAATCAGTTACTGGGGTTGTAATGGCTTGATAGTCGCCATAAAGATTATGACATCCTTGAGTTACATTTCTGCGCAAAAAATTTTCTCACATTCCCAAGTAAAACCTTGACAAATCGATTATCTACGCAATTATTCCTTATTGGCGCCAATTGCGTAAAGTAAACTTTTTGCTCACTTTTCGGGCTGGAGTATATGGTTTGCGGATTTACTTGCTAAACGACCGTGATTTTGGAAAAAGTCAAATTACAGGCCCACTTCGGCGCGCGAAATGTCGCGTGGATCCGTTTGGCGCACAATTTCACAGGTTCCAGTTATCGGATCGGCTTGTGATTTTGCATATCTCACCTAAATGCTGATAGGGTGCTACACCCAAGATTCTAGCTCAAGAACTGCTGGAACTCGCTCTACGAATTTCGTGACAGACAGAGATTCACACACCCACAGACAGACAGACAAACGTAAACAACCCTTAGCCCGTTATTATAAGTTACTAGCTGGTCGCCCCGGTCTCATCCGAGACTTCAAGTTAGTTAAGCCAACAAAACTTGTAAACTTACGCCTCTAGATTTCTTCTAACATGCGCATAAAGCGCTTTCAGACTAATTGCCGCACCTTACCGGCTTTAAAACTGAAATGGACTTTACCGCCCCTGCTTACATGCTTATATGTAAAAATGATCGGTTGCCATAATGGCCCTTCATTTTCTTAGGTTTGAGTAAACAAATCAATAAATCGATAGAATGGCCCGGCGAATCGCCGCGGAAAGTAGCTCTAAACCACCGCCGGGGTCGGAAACATACGTGTGCAAAGTTTCAGCCGGATCGGTTCAGTGGCGCGCGTTTCTATAACGAACGAACAACTAAACGAACATCCTCACAGACATTGAGTTATATATATATATATATATATATATATATATAGATGATAATGTTCAAAGCAAGAAGTAATCTAAGTCTATGATCTATCTTAGTTATGCAAGGTTTGAGTCAAATGAGCGTGTCTAATTTTTGGGTAAACACTACAGGTCCTCATCCTTCGACCAGTGATGGTTGTTCCAAGATTCAGACTGCTTTATTGAAGGGAAGCAAGCGACAAACCGGCTAAGGCCCCGGACAGACTTCAATACTACTTAATCGTCGCGATCTAATCGCAAAGGTTTCCACTCATTTTCATTTCACATTCAAAAATTTCGGGCTGGAGAAGTATCACAACCGAATGCATCGGCATGGAATGATGTTGTAATAGTTTTCTGGTGGCGACTCAGTCGCGACGATCAAACGCTTGAAGTCTGCCCGAGGCTTAAAGTAGACTAACTATCGCATCGACGAAAACGACGATGCGAGTTTAAAGCTAACGAATGCAAATGAACAATGAATTAATTTTATCGTTGCAACGAGGCAAGTGACAGCCAAAAAATTTAGCTTCCCGCAAGTATGTCTCAAGTTCCCAG
Organism: Cylicocyclus nassatus; assembly: GCA_958299035.1. Taxonomy (NCBI): domain Eukaryota; kingdom Metazoa; phylum Nematoda; class Chromadorea; order Rhabditida; family Strongylidae; genus Cylicocyclus; species Cylicocyclus nassatus. Next base: position 75,231,507 of record CATQJL010000112.1, read on the forward strand.
AAGCGATTCGACTGACAAGGCCGTAGATTTGCTTGACAAGTAATTCGCAAACCATGGACTTGACCCCAAAAAGTAAGCGAAAAGTCTAATTTTAGGCATGAAGGCGCTAGAAAGGAATGATTGAACGGAGAGTCGATTAAGGTATCACCTGAGAATTTCAGAAGATTTTTGCCTAGAGATGTAACTTCTCAGACACTGGAAGCGGGCGAGCCGCGGCCTTAAAAGGTCGGCCCGCCCGCGGCCTTATTTTGGGGGCGTGGCCAGATCGCGGCTGACCTGCGGCCCTAATTTGAAGGCGTGGTCTGAGTACGGCCGACCCGCGGGCCGCGGCCCTTGTTCATTGCAACGGCCGACCCGCGGCTCTTGCTTTGCTTACCTGACCAGCGATATGCAAATTAACAAGTTAGTCATGATCTCGTAATGATCATTGACGAAGGTAGTTTCCATTCAACGAGAGCGTTGGTGCTCTTCGGTTCTTTCGCTTGGACATTTTTCGTTGGACATGTTTCCTCCTCGCAACAGCACCGTTCCTGCTAGAGTCAGGCCAGGTGGGAAGAATGTACGAGCAAAGGTAGCACTTAAAGCACATTTTAGAAACAGTCGCAAGAACTTTGCACTCTCCCGAACAGCCAAGAAGGTTATCAAACCAGTGTCATCCCTTTACGACTGTATCAGCGGGGCACAACTCACATGGATAATGCCGCCATATTGGTACTGGAGAAGAAGAAATGTCACACTTTCAATCAGAGCGCTTATGATGTAGATTGTGAACTTTGAGGTATTCAAAATCATACGTCATCTCATAGGTATTTTGGTCTCGCTGAGACCAAAATACCTATGAGACCAAAGCATGCTGATCACCCCCACGGGGGTGATCAGCATGCTCGATTACCCCCCTGTGCCAAATCCCAGCCCCGTAGCTCAAACTTTGCAAAAAAATCGATAAAATCGATAAAAGTAATGCACGATTTTGAAAACTAATGTTATATTCGTAATCAGCATGCTCGATTACCCCCCTTGCCAACTCCCAGCCCCGTAGCTCAAACTTTGCAAAAAAATCGATAAAATCGATAAAAGTAATGCACGATTTTGAAAACTAATGTTATATTCGTAATCAGCATGCTCGATTACCCCCCTGTGCCAACTCCCAGCCCCGTAGCTCAAATTTTGCAAAAATTAATAAAATCGATATCGATCGATGACGAAAAGTAGCCTATGACACCCGCCGGGGCCCGTAATGTATGTGTGCCAAGTTTGGTCCGGATCGGTTCAGAAATGGAATTTTCTATTCGGAACATACGTACAGACAGACAGACAGACAAACATACAGACAGACATACAGACAGACAGACAAACAGACATTCAGCTTTATATATAAGACCAGGCCAAAGTGCCGCGAAGCGGCCTTTGGCCTGGTCTTATATATAAAGCCTGGTAAGTGGGTGTGGGCAATGTCTAAGAGGTACTGTCTTGATTGGATGTTTCATTTTCATCACATTTTATTGAAAAGGAATTCTGCTATAGTTTAGAAGAGAACGCTTTGTGACAAAATGAACCATAGTTCAAGTGAATCAGGGGTTTGTAATTTATCTGACTGCAACATTAATAATTTTCAAGTTTCGGGAAAAGCTTGTAATCTGCTTCACATAATTGAATTTTATGTGTTATAGTACAAAACAGTACTCTTTGCTGATGTCTACAACAGTGAGATAGCGTGAGCGAAGACACGGAGAAAAGTTTCGATTTTAATGTGGTTTTCTGATATATATGCACTATAATGGAGTATCAGGCATTAAGCAAAAAGCATTCAGTACGAAGATTCATGTACAAATGGAAACAAATCTCTCAGTAAAGTTCAGCAGTGGGATCTCTAATGATTGGGCTCTTGAAAGGGAAAGACAGCAATACGAGTCAAATTTTCTCCAGTCACATTGTAGATTAGAAGAACAAAATTACTAAAAAAAGAAGGTGAGAACGCATTACCTCTGTTTAATTAGTCATAGGAATTTAGACCACCGCTCTGATCACAATGTTTCTTACTCTCGTACCGTTTTTGAGCACTTTTACACCTTCTTTTGTTCGCGCTCGTGAGAGAGTAACATAGAGCTGCCCATGAGAAAAGACTTCAGTTCCGATATGAATTCCTACATTCGATTCTGGCCTTGAGCCTTGTTGATGGTCATAGCAAAAGCAAGTCGAAGGGGAAATTGCCGTTGCCGAACTCGAACAGGAACGCCTTTATCAGTAAAAGTGAAATTGGCAGAGATTGTGAAAATTACAGATTGATTTGATTTTGGAAAGGTTGAGGAAAATCACAAAACTGGACTGTTTTGTAGCAGAAAATTGCAGCTCAATATTTTGTATTTTAGAAAGCGAATGGTAGTGATGAGTAGATACGAAGTCGATCTCTTGGGAAACAAACCCAAAGAGAGAGGCAATCCAGGATTATTCATAACAATGAAGTCGGCTGAGATTGTGAAAACTACAGATTGATGTGATTTTGGAATGAGAAATCAAAAACTTCTTAATTCGAAAGGTGATGGTCGCTTGAGAAGCACGTTAGACTAAACTGCAACTTTCTATATAAGAATTATACAGAGTGTCCCAAAAAGATGTATCGAACGTTTCTTCAATAACTTCCTTTGAAAATCTTCCGCGGATCTTTGGGTGTCATATGGTAGAGCTGGGTTTAACTTACAAGGGAGGTCGATTTGGTCGAAGTGGCCTTTTCAAACGAAATTGATACGGCTATAAAGAGCATCAAACGCTGATTTCAAATCTGCCTTTGTTATCTGCCGAGCGCCTCTGGAAATCAAGTTATGAGCGTTTTTTAAGTTGAAAAACTAAATGCATTTTTAGCACAATATTCACACAGAATTACTCAAATGTCCAATGTTGATTAGCAAAGCACTCCACTTAAACAGTGTCTTCCATTCATAACACCCATACTTACCACTGCTCTATTTGAGCGCTGAAAATACCGTAAAATCCGATTTTACCTAGATTATACGTTCATTTTTCGCACCAAGAAAATGTTCATAACTGGGCATGCAGAGGCGCTCGGCAAACAGTGAAGGCAGCTTTGGAATCAGCGTTTGATGCTCTTCAAAGTGGTATAAGAATCATTTGGAAAGGCCACTTCGACCAATTGCACCTCCCTTGTTAGATTTACAGTATGGAGCGGATCACCGATTTCTCTTATTTACTGTAGGATTACGGTAAGAATTTTCGACTGAGTTTAAGCTTCTGCCAAGCGAGAACTGCTTCTAAAAAATTCCAAAAAACCGAAGGACATTAAACTGAGGTTCTTCTTAGAAAATGCTAAATGAGGGGGGCTGATAGCTGACCTGTTCCGATCACTCGAGTAGAGGTGCTGCTGCAATCGAAAATAGAGACGTCGTATTATGATGACAGAATCAATCGATGTTACCACTTACAGCTTTTTACTTTTTCGAGATTGCACTTTGGAGGTTAGGGTTTTCATCAACATCGTCTAGATCGGACATCACTGGCATAATGATTAGTCATCAACCCTGTAAGCCTGCAGCGGCATGTTACCGCTTACAGCTTTTAACTTTTTGCAGACTGCACTTTGGAGGTTAGGTCATCAACATCGTCTAGGTCGGACATCACTGGCGTAGTGATGAGATGAACCCTGCAGCGGCACGCGACAAACTTGTTGACATCTCACGAGGAGGGGGGAATGCTTCAGAGAGACACCGTGCGCTTTATTATATAGAGAGATTGGCTACTTCGGCGTTATCCAAATGTTTCAGAGGCAGAAAAGAAAAGCTTTGGTCGAGGCTGCCGAAGACAACATCGAGATGATAGATGACGAAACATATTTGCGCCTTTGAGAACAATGGCAGTAGAACAGGGCAATAAGGATATCATCATTTTTTGTAGATTGTTTGATTCTCTGTTCATATTGTGACTATTTTTATGTATATTCTGGACACAGAAGATAAATGAGTTGTCATGAATATGTGATTGTTCTGTTGTCTTCATGTGCTAAAAGAAACAGCTAAAATTTGCATTTTTGGAAGTGCTAGAACGATTCAATAAGAGCCAATACAGCCGAGCCGCGGCCCTTTCCCGGCCGAGCCGCGGCCCACTACGGGCGAGCCGCGGTTCTTTTACGGCTCTTGCCGACTGTCCATTCACGGCCGGTCCGCGGGAGCTGCGATTGCCCGGCCGGAACTGGGCCGCGGCTAGCCCGCTCCTAGCGTCTGAGTTAAGATTGTTGTCATCCTTATGGCGACCATCAAGCCAATAACTCCAGTAAATGATTCAAGCTCGCTTGTAATCTTCAGTGGAAAACTTTCTGCTTCCCATAATTACCGATCTTACGTTAAAAAAACTTTTGAAATGATTGCTTACAATCATCGTAATGATCGGCATCGCGCGGTAAGTTTCAAAGCCATCAATTTGCGACGACGAAAAAGGCGTATGAAAATGCACGCGCTCTGTGAAGCAGAGGTGACGCACTGGCACTTAAATATGCCGCTAGCAATTTGTAAGTATGTTATCAGATTTAGTAATTCATCTGAGCAGATCATGACTTATAATAAGCGGCTTAATCTGAAGTTGTGTGGAGTTTGTCCGTTACGAAATTACAGTGAGGAATGATTTACGATACTAAACATTATGTGAGGTTAAGATAGCGAGTATGGTTCATTTTTAACTACGGCTCACTTTGCAATAAACCGAACAATGATTTGAAAGACAAGCTCTCAGAAAGTAAGTTTACCACAGTTTCACGTTTACCAGTTTACCAGTTTGCCAGTGCGAACCTCTGCGAAGCAGAGGTGAAGCACTGGTATTTGAAGAAATTGGTAAAAACTGAGTGTCTATCGTATCGTATCCCAATAAACTGCGGCACCTTATATATCATAAAATGCGGCTCGCCAAGCTGAGTCGAAAAGTGTTTTGAATTCAGAACTCCTTTATTCTGAAGCAATTATGGAGCGCGTCGCCAGCTTTGGCGAACTCCGGCAAGTTCGCCTCGCTTTGCTGCACTCCGGAGAACTCCGGTGCACTCGGCAAAGTTCACTGAAATTTACTGAAGTGCGGCTGTGACTTTTTGACAAATTGTGTGTATTGTGTAAAGGCAAGTTGAGAGGCTTTTATCCTTACGAGTAAATTTTTTCAAAGACCAATCTATTGGCACTTCAACCAGCCTCCATCTTTCATGATTCTTGCAAATTTTAAGGTAAGGTAAATTCAGAACTTTTTTGTTGAAAGAAATGTGCTACATATCTATATGAAGATGGAAATGACGTAAGATTTCTTACAAAATAACTGGAGAGTACCAACCTCGAGTACATTGCAATATAAAATGTATCATTCCTGCAATTCAAAACTGTTTATCATTTTCCACGCCACAACTTGTCAATCTCTCATCATGTCACAATAAAAGATACCGAGTCACAAACGGGCATGGACGTGTAAATAATTTTGGTTCCTTGGGACACTGGACCCGTAGTAAACCCTCCTGTGGTCTTATTCATCAAGATCCCAGTGGGTAACGAAAACAGCACTGGGTTAGATCGATTAATAAAAAACACTGCTGGGTTTGCAACCCACTAGCTTCGTGAATACCGATCTCGTTGGTTAAGCCTACCCAGCGAGTTCCGGAATCCAATGGGTTCGTTGATGAATACGCCCATTGGTCTCAAACATAAAGGGACTATGTCGTGATAGCTCGAATCTCACAAGATTATAGGAGCTATGCGCAGAGCGCCGCAACCAGCGTCTCCACGCTTCATAAAACCGCTGATAATCGCGATAGCAGCGCTCACGCGCTGCGCTATAGGTACCAATATGGTTTAATGTAAATGCCTGGCAAGGCAAGATTGCAGTATGCTAGTCGCGGCATCCAAGAAAATGGTACAAGTGACTATCGCGTAAGCACGCTCCATTTCTCCATTTCTCATTCTATTATCATGATGTTTAAATCACAGTCAGGAAAAGCGCAATGATCAGACAACATCAATATTTCGGTAACTAGCTCAAATAAGGGGTAGTGCGGGATCCGTGCCAGTTTTGTGTCAACTTCGCGCCAGTACGTGCATAGGCCGTTCGATCGAGCGATACGCAGTGCTGTGATTCGACAGAGATTAGTGCGTTGGGGGGGGGGGGGGAATGGAGAAACTGCTCTCCAGGTGGTGGGGTAAGGCTTATTGACCTAGCCGGATACGTCAGCAAGTTTTACATACGGTTGTCTTAGATAATTTCCGGATAAATTATTTGAATTATTATTTACATATTCGAGTAATTTATCCGAATGTCTAGAAGTTCGAATAAATTATGATAATAAATTATCAAAATATTCGAATAAATTATGATAATAAATTATCAGAATATTCACTTAAAATTTGACCCTTAATCTATATATTAGGTCATTCCGAAAGTAATTTCGCTTTCTTCAAAAGGACGTCACAGACGATGAAACAAAGATTTCTAAAAGATCTTGATAGCATTCGATGTAGAATTTCATTCTCTTTCTAACGGTTATGTAAATGTTGCAAAACAGTCAATGAGCTTTCAGAAAATAACCAAAATCTGCGACCCATGCTTTTTGAGATGGTCAAGTTTTACGATTTTTTGAAACTTTCATATCAATCCTCAGAAGGAGTTCAAATAACGATTCGATAGTGTAAACTTTATAGAATACGGTACTACTTTTTTCTCCTTTCTATAGCTTGTCATACATTTTCAACAGAATTTTAACTGATGCTACCGATTTCCATACTTGAGCAGCTAAATCTTCGTAGAACATCAAAAGAAGAGCAGCTCGCGCACTATTCGATGCAGCATTTTCTCCTCTTTCTAACAGGTGTTTTTTGTTTCCGATTCCTTTAGTTTCCGGGGATAAAATCATCATAATTCATTTCTTAAGCGAGCCCCAGGCTGTACCCGAAGAACTCGAAATTTGTTAATTCGAACCCGTAAACCCTCACATGCTTTGTAAAACTTGTGCTAACTCATAGTACTATCTTGGTAGTCTCAAATTCCGAAAAATTGTGAAGTTTGATGCGATTGTGGCTGAGGTGGGCCTGCCAAAATTCGATGGTTTTGTTAAGAAATCTTTTAAAAAATTAGAGATACAAGGAAGAGAAAAAAGTAGTACTGTATTTTGTAGGGTTTACTCTATCGAATCGCTACTTGCAGTCCTTCTGAGGGTTGGTATGAAAGTCTTAAAAAATCATAAAACTTGAGCATCTCAAAAAGCATGGGTTGCAGGTTTTGGTTATTTTCTGAAAGCTCATTGACTGTTTTGCAACATCTACATAACCGTTAGAAAAAGAATGAAATTTTACATCGAATGCTATCAAGATTTTTCGGAAATCTTTGTTCCATCGTACGTGGCGTCCGTTTGAAAAAAGCGAAATTGATTTCGGAATGACCTAATATTAGGTTGTCCCGAAAGTTTTGTCGGTTTTTTCAAACCACTGTAAAACCACGCACAATAAAGAGCTGAGTGAGATTCAACAAGAATTCGATGCAGGTTTTCCTTTTCTTTCTTACGGAAACATTTTCATACCATAATCTTGTGTTTTTTTTGATAATTGCCAAAATTCTCCGCCTGTTTTACCTGCTCAAAGTTAGGCTAATTTCCAAAAGATTCATTAAAAAGTCTCGAAAGGCATTAAGTATGGATCAAATAGACCAACTCTAGGACTACGAGCAGGTAATCTTAGATCCTTCTAATCTGCTGATTTTAGCCAGGGTTGAGCGTGGGGTCAGGCGCGCCCGACCTGGGGGGTCGTACTGGGGTAAGACAGAGGGGGGAGGGGGTCGTGATTAGGAATCGAATTCGTTCGATTGAGGAGATACTACGATGAAGGTGAAGAAGAAAAGCGCTAGTTTAGTGGATATCGCGACCTCACCAGTACTGAAGGAATGAACGGTCTCAAACAGCATACTGATTGATTCCACAATCGAAGTTTCGGCCAAAACTCAAATATTCATCTTCTACCTTGACATATTATAAATTCATCAAGGAAGCTTGCTGTGTGAAATGGGTATCATTTCCGAGCACGTCAAATTACCTCTATGAGCCCTACAAACCATTATTTACTGCATTATCTAGTGTTTCTCAACGACTAAAAAGCGTGATTTTCAAACATGATTAACTTGTTTTCAAAAGTGAGAAAAGTCAATTTTTTTGTACTCGTAACAAAGTATTGTTCCCTACTAGTCTAATCTAAAAATCGCGCTTTGTATCGCTTGCAAATAGTGGAGTAAGAAATAATGCCAAAATTCCGACCGGCGCGTTTTTCGCCATGACTGCTTCAACTTCACGGATTACCACAAGGCCGAAACAAGTCGAATCAAGTCCAAACACTTACTGTGGAATCTTCGAGGGTTGTGCTAGCGATTCACATAAAACTTGAATAAAAAAGCTTCTTCAATGATAAAGTTAATCGGGTCAGGCGCAACCCCACAAAAGGTCAGGCCGCCTGAGCTTTTGAGGGGTTGCGCCTGACCCGATTAACTTGTTTTCAAAATCTAAAAATCGCTCCATTTCTGCTATGAGTATTGAACTCAAAGCCTCTTCTTGCAATACTGCAAATTTGAAGCCAAACAATACACCCCTGTGGGAATTATAGCTCTAAAAGTAGGGCTATTCAAAATCCAAAACTTGCCGTCAAGTTGCGTGTGCTGTGCAATCGCAGAAAGTCTACCTACAGACCTCCAAAAAACAAGAACCTCCCAAAAACGGCTGATCTCTTCGAATTATCACAGCCTGAGGTCCTGGAGGTGAAGCAGGGGGTCGTTTAGGGGCTTTCACTGGGGGGGGGGGTCGTTTTGGAAAGACTTGTGCCTGACCTCTTGCTCAACCCTGATTTTAGCTTTAAAAAATTATTTCTCCGGAGGTCTCGATTTTTGGCAAAGTCATGAAACACGCAACTGCATAAAACACACGAAAGCTTTTAGAGTTTTTGCGTATTGAAGCATAATTCCTACTTAACATCATTTATGCAACACGACCAATTTTGATTCGCTTCAAAAAAGCAGCTTTTTGGAATTTTTGGTACTTTTACGTGTTAAACTTATTCAAAAAGCCGCGATTTTTAATAAATAAATTTATAACGGACTTGGTAAGCGCGGTTCATGTGATCTAAAATGGATACAATGTAGCCAAAGGTTTGCTCTACATACTAGTCACCAATGCCCTTTGAAAACATCAGAATAAAGAATTCTAAACTTTAGGAAAGATTTGGCGTTACTGCTGAGCTGCTCAAAAAGCCATGACGGTAACATTGCAAAGACAGGGTAGATCAAAAAGCAAGTATAACTGTAAGAAAGAGGATAAAAAACCAAACGAATGGAACCAAATGAATCAAATGGTGCCTAAGCCGTCTAGGGATTGGTATTCTGCGAATTTTAGTGAGCGATGAAAGAAACCGACAAAACGTTCGGGACAACCTAATATATTAGGTTGGTCCGAAAGTTCTGTCCCACCATTTTCAAAAAATCATAACTTCCTCCTAACATGATGTTTCTGTATGAAAACTCTGTTGAAAAGAGCAATTCATGCACTTTCTAAAATTACCTTGGCTGCTATCTACTAGGCTCGCGCAGCAGAGATAAAATTGGAAAAAGGAAATCACTTCAAATTCGGAATTTCTAAGCAGGCCCGTTAAAGAATCCAAAACCGTGCCATAAAATCCAAAACAACCATTACCCCAAGTTTTCTGATCTCTTCTTTCTATATAAGCGCGCTGATGGAGCCCTTTCTAGAAAAATTATGATTTTCAAGAAAAAATGCTAAAAAATCAGTTCCTTAAGAAAATGGTCTTCATTTTTTTTCAAAAGATCATAACTTTTGAAGTAACAGCTCGATCAGCGCAAATTTTGCTCAGCTGGAAAGACGGGGTCAAAAAGTCTAAAATAGTAGCTGTTTTGGATTTTATGGCACAGTTCTGGATTTTTTAACGGGCTTGCTTAAAAATTCCAAATTTGAAGTGATTTCTTTTCCAATTTTATCTCTGCATTCAATGCTTAGTAGAAGCAGCCAAGATAGTTTTAGGAAGTGCATGAATTGCTCTTTCCAAAAATGTTTTAGCTATGCAGAAACATCATGATAGGAGAAAGTTATGATTTTTTGAAAATGTTGGGACAGAACTTTCGGACCTACCTAATATATATAAAACTCAAAACGTGAGTATGGAGGCTATGTGCGCTATAGGAACGAACGCCACTCAACCAATTTAGCTGAAACTTTGCACACATATGTTTTCCACCCCCTGCGCAGATGATAGGCTACTTTTGCGGCGATTCGTTGGGCCCTTCTATCAATTTATTGATTTGTTTTCGTTTTTCTAGGTAAGTAAAGGCTCATCATGTTTAATCAAGCATTTTCTCATAGTCATGTAAAGGAAGGCGATAAAGCTCATTTTTAGCTCAAGATCACGAGGATGCGGTTTCAAAGCGGATGTCCCAAGGTAAGTCCATAATACGAGGTGGGGGTGGGGGTGCAGTGCAGGTGAACAATGGCCCGGAATGGACCGGGAAACCCAACTAGTCTTACATATGAGCTGAATGTCTGTATGTCTGTATGTCTGTCGTATGTGTGTACCAGTGGCGTACCCAGAATTTCTGCCCGGGGGGTGGGGGGCGCGGCAAAAATTTTTTTTGAGTGAAGGTGCGTGGCATTAGCTACGCACTCCGAAAAAAATTTTAGGGAAGCTTCTCAAAATTTTTGACATTATAATAACCCTTATAAGTAACTTGCAAAAATTTCGCGACCCATTCTCGGGGGGGGGGGCGCCCCCCTCCCCCGCCACCCCTCCTCGGTACGCCACTGGTGTGTACGTATGTGCGGAATAGAATTTTTATTTCTTAACCGATTTGGACCAAACTTGGCATAGATATACTTTGAGCGGAAAGCGTGTCATAGGCTACTTTTCGTCATCGATCCATGTCGAATTTATCGATTTTTATCGATTATTTGCATACTATGGCCTACCAGGCTGGGAGTTGGCACAGGGGGGGGGGGGTAAGTGAGCATCTGATTACAGTTACAGTATTGGTTTTTGGAGTTATCGATTACTTTTCTCGATTTTATCTTTTGCAAAGTTCAAGCTACAGGGTGGGAGTTGGCGTGGGTAAAGGAGCATACTAATTACGAATACAATATTCGTTTTTAGATTTACATCAATTTTGTCGATTTTTTGCAAAGTTCGAGCTACGTGGTTGGGAGTTGGCACAGAGGGGTAAGTGAGCCTGCTGATTGCTAACACAGCGGAAATAGGGAATTGGCATGTAGAAGTAGGCACAGGGAAAGGTTATATAGGAATAGGGACGGGATCTTTATTATAGTCTTCTGACAGCGCCGAGCGGAGCCGGTTAAGCCAGCTAGTATCCGAATATAATCGATATTCGTTCATTCAAAAGTTTTGACTCTCCTTCGGAACTTGCTTATTCGAAATTTTTTCGGAACTTCTCCCTAAATGTGCTGGTCACACATTGCTGCTCTTTGCCACAGTCCTTCGAGGAGGTTAAACAGACTTTTTTCTTCAAAACCATTTTTGTCTGCTGCGCTAAACCTCGAAGCCTGGAATATCTTTCATACCAATCAAAAATCATTCCAAGCTCTTTTCCTATGATTGTCAAATTCTCTCATGCTAAACTAAAAGCAGATTCCTTGTTTTATGTTAGAAGCGAGTGAAAAGCGACTGAGCAGCAATACGGCAAGAGGCTGTTACAAGGTGCGTCAAAAGTCTCCCACCTTAGAATTTTAGAGGTCTAATCACAAAAGAAATCAAAGGCATATGAACACTGTTATGTAGGTAAAGTTTGCGTTTTTTAAAGTGCCGGTTTGAGGGCTAGCACACTGGCGAACGCAGTTACCAAGATATAGCGCAAACTTTTTTTTTACAGATAATACTGGGGTCTCCCTCATAGAGGGATCACAGCCGGTTAGTCGCGAGGCTACGTGGGGCGTCCCCAGGTGGCAGATAGGGGGATAATCGCCGACCAAGGGGGACCCCGCGCCTGCTCTGATAAGCAAGCGGAGCCGGAGGACGGACTCCCTGCCTCCACTAAAAGCTTGCACTCTAATTCCCGGGTAGGTGTGTGGGAGGCGAGTTCGGAGTCGCCTCCAACAAATAAGCTCCGATCGTCCCTCGCGGGGGTTTTGAGCCCAACAAGCTATCCCTGCGAGTAAATTCTTGTTCGACACAGTGATAATATGGAAAGCTCCTTTAATCTTGGAAGAGCCACTGGTAAGGCAGCGCCAGTGGGGACAAGGTTTGAAAGGCGATCTAGGCTGCCGAAAACGAGACGGACTATGATGACGATCTGTACTTACAACGCGAGGACGCTGGCATCGGACGCATCTATCGAAGATCTCATGATGCAAGCAAGGAAGATTAAGTACGACGTCATCGGACTGACCGAGACAAGGAGGCACCACCCGCTGAACGCCACATTTCAGACTGGAGAAGAACTGTTTCTAGGAACATGCGACAGTCGAGGAGTAGGTGGAGTGGGAGTCCTTGTCAACACGAGTTTGGCCATGAACATCGATTCGTTCGAACAACTTACAACTCGATTCGGACGTTTGCGAATATCAAGATGTGGATCAATCCCTGCCCTGACCATCTTCATTGCGTACGCCCCAACATCCAGCTACGACGAGGACGAACTCGAGGAATTTTATATGGACTTGGAGAAGTTCTACAGAGAAGATCATACCTTCTACAAGATCATCGTCGGTGATTTCAACGCGAAGATCGGAACTAGAAGGTCGACTGAGGAGCTTCACATCGGAACCCATGGTTTGCAGTGGAACGAACAAGGGGAGAGACTGTCCGAGTTTATCATGACGACGAGGACTATCCATGGAAACTCACAGTTCCAAAAGCCCTCTTCCCTACGCTGGACCTGGGAATCGCCCGGTGGAGAGTACCATAACGAGATTGACCACATCATCGTCAACAGAAGGTACTGCCTGACGGACGTCGCTGTTGTTCCGAAGTTCTACACGGGATCAGACCATCGTCTCCTGCGCGCCAAATTCTACTTTCCGCGGAATGGAGAGAGAGCCGTCAAGTTCAGGAAACATCGTCCCATGAATACCACCAACTGGGATCTGTTTTCTTCGATATCCGGCTCATGGCGAGATACCGTGATGGACAACATCGACGAAGAATACGAACGGTTCGTACAACATCTCCACGGTTGTGCCAAGGAAGCTCAGAGTCTAAGAAGTACGAGAAGGCGTCTCACCACGGGGACTTTGGAGCTGATACGCCAACGTGGACGCGCACGAGCCACAGGCAACTACCGACTGGCGTCCGAGCTTGCGAAGCGATGCAGAGAAGCGATAAAAAAAGACCTTAAGGAGAGAAGAGTAGCAGTGATGGTTGACGCCGCGGAGGCTGGAAGAAGTATACGCAACGCCCGCTGAAGCTTCGTCAACTTCAAGACAAAGATGACCGCACTTCGTCGTCCTGACGGAACCATAACTGCTTCCCGAAGATCAGTGGAGAAGGTCATCCACGACTTCTACTCGGATCTTTTTGCGAGCCACGTCCACCTTTCACCATGCCATCTCAAGGAGGACGAGTATGTCGCACCGTCTGTTCTTCCTTCCGAGATTCGTCATGCTATCATGGCGATGAAAAACCGTACAGCACCCGGTCCCGACAGGATTAAGCCAGAACATCTGAAGAATCTTTCGCCAGTTCTCATCAAGACTTCGGCAAGGCTCTTCACGCGGTACCTGACGGAAGGCAAGGTTTCAAGGCAATGGAAGACCAGCAAAACCGTGTTGCTGTACAAGAAGGGAGATCCCTGCGACATCGGCAATTATCGCCCTATCTGCTTGTTGTCTGTAGTCTACAAACTCTTTACGCGAGTCATTCTCAACAGGATCGGAAGAGAGTTGGACGAAGGACAACCATGCGAGCAAGCTGGGTTTCGAAGAGGATTCAGCACGATCGACCACACTTGAAGTGGAGGTAGCTGTATCCTTGTTTTTGGAGATGGAACGGATTGCTCTTCAGCGTCACTCATTACCTCAAAGAAAATAAATTTTTTTGCAAGTAAAAGATAATTATTGATTTTTTATCGAATTCAAAAATGGTCAAACGGTCAAAATAACGATGCAAGAGCAACGAATGCAGCAATGTCATATCTTCCAAAGCGCAACCAGCTGCTGGGTAGTCATGGCAACGCGCTTTGGCAATGAGGCAAGCAACCTTTCGCGGCGGGTAAATTACTCCTGGATAAATCTGGCCTTATTAGAAGGAATAACCAGGGTTGAGCGTGGGGTCAGGCGCGCCCGACCTGGGGGGTCGTACTGGGGTAAGACAGAGGGGGGAGGGGGTCGTGATTAGGAATCGAATTCGTTCGATTGAGGAGATACTACGATTAAGGTGAAGAAGAAAAGCGCTAGTTTAGTGGATATCGCGACCTCACCAGTACTGAAGGAATGAACGGTCTCAAACAGCATACTGATTGATTCCACAATCGAAGTTTCGGCCAAAACTCAAATATTCATCTTCTACCTTGACATATTATAAATTCATCAAGGAAGCTTGCTGTGTGAAATGGGTATCATTTCCGAGCACGTCAAATTACCTCTATGAGCCCTACAAACCATTATTTACTGCATTATCTAGTGTTTCTCAACGACTAAAAAGCGTGATTTTCAAACATGATTAACTTGTTTTCAAAAGTGAGAAAAGTCAATTTTTTTGTACTCGTAACAAAGTATTGTTCCCTACTAGTCTAATCTAAAAATCGCGCTTTGTATCGCTTGCAAATAGTGGAGTAAGAAATAATGCCAAAATTCCGACCGGCGCGTTTTTCGCCATGACTGCTTCAACTTCACGGATTACCACAAGGCCGAAACAAGTCGAATCAAGTCCAAACACTTACTGTGGAATCTTCGAGGGTTGTGCTAGCGATTCACATAAAACTTGAATAAAAAAGCTTCTTCAATGATAAAGTTAATCGGGTCAGGCGCAACCCCACAAAAGGTCAGGCCGCCTGAGCTTTTGAGGGGTTGCGCCTGACCCGATTAACTTGTTTTCAAAATCTAAAAATCGCTCCATTTCTGCTATGAGTATTGAACTCAAAGCCTCTTCTTGCAATACTGCAAATTTGAAGCCAAACAATACACCCCTGTGGGAATTATAGCTCTAAAAGTAGGGCTATTCAAAATCCAAAACTTGCCGTCAAGTTGCGTGTGCTGTGCAATCGCAGAAAGTCTACCTACAGACCTCCAAAAAACAAGAACCTCCCAAAAACGGCTGATCTCTTCGAATTATCACAGCCTGAGGTCCTGGAGGTGAAGCAGGGGGGTCGTTTAGGGGCTTTCACTGGGGGGGGGGGGGTCGTTTTGGAAAGACTTGTGCCTGACCTCTTGCTCAACCCTGGGAATAACTCCTCTTGGAATAATTTAAGTACATGTTGACTCAAAGGTCTGACAAATTAGGCTGTCGGACCCATTTTTTCTATTCTGGACCTCTTTGAACTGTATTATAGATCCCAACTGGTCATCGACTTGGAACAGTAGTCAAAACCAGGCGTAGAGGGATTGCGCAGCTGCTGTGACTGCACAAACTTCGCTAAAAATGTCTCGCTGAGGTTGTCCTTCAGAAAGGATGGAAATCAAGTGGTGCGCACTTGCATATGCTGAAACTGGGAATTCAAAAAAGTACTCAAAGTTGAAGTTCAGTAATCATAATGAACCAGTCACGATCAAAATTGGAATTTCTATGTTTTCGAGGTTGTTCTTCTGCATAGCGCAATCCCTCTACGCCTGGTTTTGACTACTGTTCCAAGTCGATGACCAGTTGGGATCTATAATACAGTTCAAAGAGGTCCAGAATAGAAAAAATGAGTACTCTGCGTTGATACCACTGCTTATT
>CATQJL010000112.1:75247899-75318768 GCA_958299035.1 Cylicocyclus nassatus
CATAAGATGGTGCTTTGTAGTCAAGAAAATTGTGTTTTCTAAGAGTTCTTACACAAATTCTTACACAAATGTAATTCTCAAAATAACTGTTTTTTCATTATGTTTATCCATGACCTTCTCACATAATGTTGATAATTATGGCTAAATCGTAATGTCGGGATGTTATTTTACTCATGAGAATAAATCTCCACAGGTGAAGTTAGGAGGTAGGAGAGCTCTTCAATACAATCAAAATAAATGTTTTAATGCATTGCAAATTCATGTAATTTTAGCAGAATGACCGAGGCAGTTAAAAAACCTCTGAACCACCAGAATTAACATTTTTTGTAAAACGCTGTGCTTGTAAATGAGCTCTCAGCCATAGTAATGTTCATATACACGCGGTTCCAAAACGTTCCAAATATAATCCACATTTCTTGCACTTGAGAAGTCTATATTTACAAAAAAGCTACTATTTTATACAATCACATTTACTTATACATTGATTAAATTTCATTTTCAAACCGTGAATGAGCAGTCAGGGGAAAGCTACGGGAAAAAATGCGTAAATTTTAGGAATGCTCTATAAAACGAGCACGGGCGCTACAGTACTTTTTTGGCTGAGGTGCTAGAGAAATAATTTTTCAAGTAAAAGATTAGCCACGTACAATTTTTTGCAAGGGGATTTTTGCAAGTTTTTTTAGGATTTAGAGACTTAGTGCAAATTCCTCATGTGAAAACAAATTGCTCTTCGCCGTCTCCTCATTGATTAGCCAAGAGCCAATTGAACTAAGCAGCCTACTCGTAATGATTATCTACAATAATGAATTTTCAACAACATTTTAAAAAATTGCATTAACTCACAATCGCAAAAAAAAACTGAACACTCTTGTCAGTAAAGTTTTAGTTTATCAAATTTTGAAGAAAAACAGTCATATCAGCGAAATTTTTTTAGAAAGCCTGACCAGTACAACTGTTTATCCAGTTTCTAAAAATGTCCGTCCCTCTCCATGACAATTTGGATTTCGCGAACGTCATTGTGCATGCAGCGATTTTTGTGCACTTTACAGAAGCTCAGTCAATTAGTCAGCTGGCATTGCATCATTGTTGTGCTTAGACTTAAAGAACATCACTCCTAACTCTTCTTTTCAATAGTTTTTGCTTATTACCTTTTGACTTTTGCGACCCTGTTACTCAACTGTTTATTGTGAGTGACACTGATGAAAATTAAACGTCCCGAATTGCAACAAGGAAGATGCAGAATGCACCAAGGTTTGCAAGTCATTTGTCGGTAAAAGTTTTGCATTCTTGAGTGACTGAGACTTAAAGAGATAGTTTTCTTACATGATTCACTGTCTTAAACTATTTGCAAATATTTTGTTCCTTCTTCTTAAGATATGCACAAGATTGGCAATCGATTTATTTGATCCACGGCTAACGTTTCGGCAGATCGCCTTCGTCAGAGCCTGTAAGGGGTAAAATAAATGCAGGGCTCGGCACGAGGTGGCTAAATGAAAATGGAAAAAACGAAGTCCCCCTTGACTTTTGGGAATTTTTACGAAGTCCCCTTTGACCCTCAACCAAATTTTCTCTAAAAACCTGGAAAATTCCCCAAAATCCCCCAAAAAACGAAACGTCGACTAAAAAAATAGCGTCGCAAATTTCGTGTCTTTTCGGTCACAAAAACGAAACCCCCTTTGCTTTTCGTCCCAAAAAACGATACCAGCTGGCTTACAAGCCACCTGTGCCGAGCCCTAAATAAATGATAGTAAATTGTAAGTGTAGTGGATCGAATAAATCGATTACCAATCTCGTGTATGGCTTAAGAAGAAAGAACAAAATGTTACTATCATGCCGAGATTATTGGAAGTCGCACTATTGAATCATTTGCAAATAGCTGAATCAATGAATAAAAGGCCTTCCGAGGAATAACTATTATTTTTCATTTTATAATACTACTTAGCAGCGTTACTATTTTCTCCAATTAGCAAATTTTTGAGCGTATACTAACAAGTGTCAAGAAAGAAGAAGTGTCAGTATACGAAGTGGCCTTTTCAGATGAGCCCATGCTGCTTTAAAGAGTATTGCAGATTCCAACTGCCTTCATTATCTGCCAACCGCCTCTGGACGCCGAGCTATAGCGTTTCAAGTCAAAAAATTGAACGCAAAATGGAACAAATTTCCCCACTTGCTCAAATAGTCCGCTGTCGAGTATCAGAGCAGTTCATGCAATGGATCTAATAGGCTATGTATACTTAAGTTGCTTTATCTGAGCGCTGGAATGAGTATCAGGTTGATGCAAAAGCATGGCCGTTTTGCGAGTTCTCACTTTCATGTGCTATAACTTTCTAAGAGTTCCACATTCTCCAATGCGTAAAGCCCATTAGAGATTGCAAACCCTTCGCAACAGCGCGCCTTTGTATACTCATATCACAAACGGGCAGAAACATATGGATCAATAAACAAAAAAGTTTTTGTCTCTAAAACCTCGTTTCCTACAAGTCATAACTCCCTTGAAAGTTCGTTAGTATATGGTGAGTATATATCAGTAGCAGCAAGCTAGTAAAACAGAAAATGTCAAAAACTTCTTGGACAAAGAAGATTTGCGATTTCAATTTTCTGCTTACTAAACAGTGGACAAAAGTTGCAAAAACTGTCAACAAGAGGCCTACCCTTACGCTTACATAAATGAGCAAAACTTCGGAGATTGTCTTCTTCAATAGAGATTTATGGATTATAAAATGACTGCGACGGCTACCCATGTTGAGGCGCCGATATCTAATCTAGATAATTTCAAAACAAATAGTTAAGTGTGCCTAATGTAGGCAATTTCTTTACAATCTAAATTTCCGAAGAGGCGCCGCTCATTCGCGTTTGAATTCTTGCCAAAAATGTGAATGAAAACAGATTCTAATTTGAGATGAAGTTATTGGAAGCTCTGTTACTTTCCGACAAATAAGACTAGAAGCCCGCTTCAACCATCATTAGATAGGGCATGAAAAGTGCTTTACAATCAGGGAACAGTAGAGGTGGCACTTTCACACACTGGATGTCGTTTTTTTTATGAGAAAGCAAAGGAGAACTTGTAAAGTTTTTGCCTGGACCTGACGAAAAAGGCACAACTCCAACTGTTAGTAAGCCCAAAATTGAAAATCTAACGCAAATTTACCGATCACAGATCAATTAACACGTTACAAATGTACTAGTATGTAAACCTCGTGCACACAATTTTGACGTGTCAAAACACATCCCTTACGCACAAAATATAAATCATCGGTTTGTTTACAACGAGTAAGCAATACTGAACCATCAAATTTGGTGTCATCCGCGAGGATCAGATAAAAGTACGAAAATTTTTGAAAATGTGAACGAGAGGATTGCAGGTGTTTTTCGATTTTTGGTTGCTCCCGTCCACCCTGGGAGTACCCTGAGGTTGCGCGGGACTTAACAATCATAACTCTTGACAATTTTTCCCCTTCCACACATAAACTTCCAAATTTTTATTCATAAATCCGCTCTTTAGATCAAGCTCTACCTAAGATAACACCTTTACCCAAGTTTCGTCCCCTATGCTTATTACGGCTTTTAATGATATAAAAACAGGTTTTTTTTCGCATTTCATTTCTGAACTTTGATTTATTCCTGGCTTTCTTCACTTCAATCCACTTTTTTCGTCGCAGATTAGAAGAGCCCCTACAAACACTACAGAAGGTATCTGGTAATTTTCCGCAGTGTCAAAGGGAACTTCTTTTTTCATTTCCTCATATGCCACCTCGTGCTGGGCCCTGTTTCCAATGAGATGCTGTATCTCTTGAGAAGGAGAAATTTCAGTGAACAAAGTTGTTTTGGAAAAAAAAACATTACTTTTCCATCAACCTAATAGCAATTGATTTTATCTAAATTCTGCATTTATTTTAATTCCAAAAACGGTCATAATTCGCGTGCAGAGGCTCTTGGCAGATAATGAAGGTAAAATTGGAGATGCCGTGCAGTGCTCTTCAAAGTGGTACGAATCTCATTTAGAAACATTATCTGACTAAAAACGCTTCCCTTGTGAGTTCCTTATGTTGAATATTTGTGTTTGACATGGGTAGAGCAATTTGGCTGTAATTTTTCCTAATTAGAAATATGGTTGTCAGTTGTACCTTGAACCTTTTTATCTTGAGCCAGCGATTTAAGATAATGAATTTGAGGTAATGACAATGAAATAGTTTGCATTGGGTTGCAAAAGTTCTGCCAATCCTTCCCATGGTTACTAAAAATAAATGCGAATGCAAGGGGCTAATACGAAATGTGTTCTTAGTTAGCAATGGCCTCAACTACAAATACGCTATTCAGCTTTGGAAAATAATGATAAACCAAGAAGAAATGCGCAAAAAAGGAGAAAATCCGTTGTGTTTGGGTCTGCGAAAAGGTACATTTTCAGAATATAGAGCACAGAACTTGCATCTCGATTTGAGAATTTGTTTTATACACTTTGCATTGGCTAGATGATACAGTATCCGATTATAACCTGCTCCGGTATGTGAGCCTTTTTCCAAGCAAGAAATACTCATTAATTTCAGTGCTCAAAAAAATTGGACTCTCCACATGTTTCGAAACACAGCCAGCGCTCTTCTTGGAAGAAAGCATCCATAATATACATAATCAGTAATTCAGGGTTACCAGTGCACATGACTAAAATACTGTTGACTGACAGCCACTCACTATGAAGATCTAAAATATAAAGAATCGTTAGTTCAAATCAAAAATCTTTTAATAGCGGGAAACCGCGGCAGGTCCCGAAGCGAACGCTCCTGCAATCTAGCACCTTTGGATTACTGGTTTACTAGTATAAATAAAACAACTTATCCAGACTCTCTTGGCAGAACTTTCTTTACAACCTAATACTTACGATAGTCCAACGAAACTATACACTCTTCCCCCCCCCCCCACAAGAAAAATCGGAACCACAACTGAATGCAGAGCAAACGAGCATTGCTCTGCAGTGTTCAGAGAGTTCCACTGCACTTTTCACAATCAAAATGTTAGAGTTTTAATGAAATTTATTGATTTCAGCGCATTTGTATATGATAGAGTTTTGATTTGTGATCATTTATAAAGTATCTTTCTGTTTTAGTATTACATTTTCCAAGGATTTCAAACGGATCAAAACTAATGTTAAGCTGTAAAGTGAAAGTCCATGAAATGATTTTATGGAGCTGAGTAAAAAGAAAATGTGAGGAAGCAATTTGTCAAGAGCAATCTCTCATCTGCTTTAGCAGCTTCAAGTCAATTGGAAAATTCTTTTAATTTTGCAGGTGCAGCGCAACACGTTACTTAGCAAGTACGAAAATTGAAACAAAGTTTTTTGCTTTCTACGAAGAATTCTTCGTGACAACGGTGGGATCAACTATTAAAGTTCGTCTTCAGGGATAAAAAGCAAACTATTAGGTTGGAACATAAGTCTTGCACCAAATGTTCCACAAATTATTTGAAAATGCTCAGAGCAGCGTTAAGAACTTACAGTAATTTTTTCATTGCTTACGATTTATACACTATTTTATCTTATAAATTAGAGATTTTATTCCAAACAATATCAAAACTCAAAAATAAAAAACAGAAATCACAAATTCTTACAGAGATGTCCTATGAGCACAAATTCATTTATTTACGAAGCGTAGATCATAAAGCTCTAATAAAATATAAATTTAGAAACCTGGGCCTTCCAGCATTCTTGAGGATCAAAAGTTGAAAAATCGCAATTTGAGTGTTTGCATTCAACAGGTTTTGTTACCGCGAGATGACAATAGTGATTCCTGCTTTGAGAAAACTTAGAAGAAGTAAGGATGCAAACAGATATATCGAACCCAGAGGAGATTACAAATTTAAAAATATTCTGGTGCAAGACTTATGTTTTAACCTCTACTTATTTTTGACTTCGAATACAAAACATCGATTTTTCATATCTCCTTAGGTAGGCAGTTGCGAACCAATAAAGTCTTCAAATATCGTTAATTACCTACAAAAAGAGGCTATTTTTATTTGCTGCTATAGTCCTAGACAGCCGTTTCAGGAACTATTGATATTTTGGGCCCGCATTCATGAACATCCCTGCAGCCATCCATTCAAAAGCATCATAGATTTTCTATTTTTGTGACTTTGACAAGTACATTTTAATCAAAAGTGGTGTTTCCAAAGCAATTTACAATGTATGTTCATTACACATACGCAATCTGAACACACAAGGGAAGGTCAAGCAGCCTTCAAAAATGCAGAATGTTTGTTGTTGACGCATTTACTTTCTCACGCTGTATTCTGGTGTTCTCCAAAAGCAGTGCTGAAGTACTATACCTAAGTGTTTTGGCAAGCATCCCGAAAAAATTTCTGGAGTGTATGGCTTATAGCCACGCACCTCTATTCAAGAAATTTTTTCGTTCCCCCCCCCCCCCCAACGCAAAATCGTGGGACCGCCACTGTAGTATGATACTGGTTTAGAACAAAATATTTCACGTCTTCCTGGCTGTAGAGTTAGCAAGGATAGGACTTTCTGCGGAGGCGCTAGCTACGCTATCGATACCCAATCTAAATGCAAGAAACTACTTCAGTGTTGTCAGAAGTAGTCTGCCGTGATCTGGCTACTCTTCGTTCCAAATACATGTTGACGATTGAGTCACTTTAGACCACATTCGAATGAATATCTATTAGGTTGATGCAAAAATTATGGCCATTTTACGAATTACAATAAGTGTAATAACTTTTTAAAAATTCCACATTTCTGAATGCGGTAAAAACCTTTAGAAGCAGAAAACCTTTTTCAATACGGCGCACATTTACTGCACTAATATCACAAACGGGCAGAAAAATATGGTTTGTAAAACAAAAAAATGTTTTTTTCGAAACCTCGTCTTTGACAAATCATAACTTCATTCAAAGTTTGTTAGTATGGATGACTGACCTATCTTGTAGCCGCAAGCCAATAGTACAAAATGCGTCGAAAAGGTTTGGAGAAAAAAAATTTGCGAAGATGAAAAAAATTAAATTCAAAAATGTCAGTTTTTTTTCAACATTTTTTTAGCATGCCACAAAGTCCCGAATACACAACTCTCTAATTTTCTGCGTAATGAACAGCTGGATGTTGCAAAACTGCTGATAGGATGACTAGCATTACACTTACAGAAATGAGCAAAGCTTTGGTGACTGACCTTTTCAAAAGAAGTTTGTGGGTCATGAAATGACCGCAACGGCTACCCATGCTGAGGCGCCGATATCTCATTCTGGATAACGTCAAAAAATACAGCGAAGTATGTATAACGTAGATTACTATCGCGTAAAATAGCTAAATTTTCAAGAAGAGCCATTAGTACGCGCTCGAATTCCGGCCAAAAAGGTGAATGCAACAAATTTCTGAATTTGAACGCGGTTGTTTGAAGCTTACAAGGGAAGCTACCTAACTTAGCTTGGCCTTTTAGCAAGGAACATACATAGTCTGAATCAGCTTCAAACGCTGATTCCAAATATGCTAATCTTAGCTGCCACGCACCATTCCGAACCGAGTTATGGGCCGCAAACCTGGCATGCTCACGGACTCACGGTCATCACGTCATTATCATTTAAGTGCTGATACACCTGCGCTAAGCTTTTCTTAGCGGGAAAAGATTGAATTTGTAGTATTTCGATACTTCAGCATCTTTTTCTTGCAGATTTTTATCTACAGGCAGTCTTCTCATGTTCAGTAATACGGCCAATTTTGCATAGACAAAAGCCCATAACTCGCTTCGGAATGGTGCCTGGCAGCTAGGAATAGCATATTTGGAATCAGCGTCTGATGCTGATTCAGAATATATAAACCTCTTACCAAAACCGAGCTAAGGTAGGTAGCTTTCCTTATTAGTAACTTTATAAGAGATAAGGCTAAAAGCCATTTTCAACGGCCATTAGATGGAGCATGAAGTATGTTTTCAGCGGTATGCTAGATATGATTCAAAGTTATTTTGATGGGAACAGTTGCCCTGAAAAAAGACTTGGAAAATCGACCATTATTTTTGCATCAACCTAATAGATCTGCGGTTTGAGCTCCTGAACAGATAGCGCGAGCCTTGTGTTTCTCTATGACTATCAGTCCTTAGTATTATTACTGTATAGAAGTTACCTTTGAATTTTTTTTGTTTACTCATGAAAATCTGGTGCACGAAAGTGCTAAACGGAGGTCAGGGCGTGCATAGCATATGCACACGGTCGTCAACGTCTTGAATTTACCTTATTGTTAGCCCAATGTCCAAGGTCCTGCCCACAAGAAATCAAAAACTATTGATTTTCATACGTGAGATGTCCTAGAAGGCAAACTGAGGAAAAGTACTTTCTCCGCACCCCATATATTTTGGCTTCAAACTCAATGTGGATCAAATTTCTGCATTCCTCCCACCTCCCCCCCCCCGCTGCAATAGCATATAATAGCAGAAAATGGGACGCTCTTTTCTTTTCAACTTAATAGTTTGCACGGTGCGGATTTCTGAGTAAAAAGTCGAAATGAGGCGACGTTCACGTCAGTAATGAACGAAGCTTGAACTCTGTTTGTGGCTTTGCGCAAAAATTGGATTACTTGGTAAGGGAAATTTGATTCAGACTTCTTCAGTTGGCCAGAAAAGCGTCGCAGAGCCGGCCTCAAGACCATTATCTCGTTCTGAATCGGATTTGTGCTCGCAAATGTCACGCGGTATTGTTACACTGACAACCAGGAAGAACACACACAACACCACTTTGCGCACGTTTACCTCAAACTTGGGTAGTTAAACCCTCATACAAAATACTTGAATGCAACAAACACGAATAAGTGTATGACAAAGATAAAGCACTGTGATATGGCAATTAGGCACAGAAAATACCAAAATACGACGCAAATGAATGATACAAGCGCACTTTACTGTTAAGCAACCAAAAACAGGAAGTGTGTTTGCAAGGAAGTGCGTAGGCATTTTTCAGCGCAATTGACCACAAGAAAACAGTTGAAAAGTGTGTTGAGTAGAAATTGTCCCCAGAGTTCTTTTTGGCGCGCAGTCCGAAATGGCCAGCAGATGAGAGGCATAAATTGAAAACAATGTCGACAAAAGAGGAGAAAAACGACTGAATGAACACGAGCGGCCGCTGCCGCTTGCATCTCAAGGACTGCCGCATAAGCTGTATACATAACAGAAACATTACAATAAAAAGTTCAAAGTCTCAAAACATATCATGCGATGATACCGTATCCGATCACGGCGATAACGATACCGTATCCGATCACGGCGATACTCCCCCGGGGCTACTGAGATGGGTCCTGGCGGTGCTCCTGAATTTCCATGTCGATTTGCTTGAGGCGCTGGAAGTTTCCTTGCTTCGATCGCTCTGCTTCTTCAGTTTGATCGAAAATCTCCTGACTTCTGCAGGGTAGCTCGCATAGGGCGGAATGATGCCCTGTCTCGCGGCAATGGAAACACTTGGTGTAAAATTTTCGACAAAGATTTCCCCCAGCGCAGTATTCGAGACAGGTTTCGCATCTGTTGCTTGCTTCGAGAAGTTCTCGTCTTTCCCTTCCCGTCGGTACCTCCGGGCAAGAGTCGGAATAATGATATCCGACAGCGCTGCAGAATGCGCATGACAAGTTCCTTTCCGTGTCCTTGCGAATCTCGCCTTTGTGGTATCTTCGCGGCCCGCAAGTTTTTTCCTTTTCCAGGGCGTCGATCAACAGGTTCAAGTCGTGTATCGCCTGCAGGGTTTGCTTCTTCTCCACTTGTAGCGCTGATAACAAATCTTTATTGCGCAAGCGAGCTTCTTGAGGTCTTTCCATCGCTTCCTCATTCCTTGGAGGTTCGTCGGCGTGCGCTCAGTTTCTTCCATTTTCGGTTCTTCCATTTGGACTTCCTCTACTTGCGGTTCTTCGAACGGCGCTGCCTCCTCCATCTCTATCACAAGTTCTTCGACATATTCCTGGTTGTTCCGAATGGTTTCGGCTTTGTTTTTGTTTTTTCTAAAGTTCAGTTATATGTACAGTTGCTAGATATAATTGTGGCGCTTTTATCTGCTAGAGGTTTTTGATGTGATGTTCCGTTTTTCTTCCCGTTCTGGCCTTTTGTTTACCAATCATGCGCAGAGCGTAGCATCGTAATGGAAGCAATCTGAGCGCAAAAACCACTTTCAGCACGAAACCGAGTATTTGCCAACCCAATGTCTGCAGACAAAGAGACGTAGCTAGAAAAGCGTCCGCGACTGCTATGAGCGCTATGACGACAATTTTGTACCAACTAAATAAAAGTTCTGCGATATGCGCGAAATCAGGCCATGCTATTTCATTATAGATTGCGCTATTTCCTTTCAATTTAGTTAGCGCAACGTGATGTAGCGGTTCTACGTATTTCAGAATGCCTGAAAACGTAAATGTTTGCGATTTTGTGCCGCATTTTATGGTGCAGTTCAGATTTTGTCTAGCGCTGCTGAAATGAAAGCGCAACGTTGAATGCGGTGACGAGGGGGCGCATGGTATTACGAATGCGTCTCCCTGGCAAAGGACTTCTCCTGTTGTTGTTGCTTCCGATTTGCAGTCTATGCGCGCTTCTGCACCTTTTGCGCAGTTATAGCAACCGCTGAGGTGAGAGTCATTAACAATGCAAATATTGTTGTCAATCTCCACTAGTGCTGTTTCGAAAGTTTTCTCAAATTTTGCTGTGAACTCTGCGGAAACCATATGCGGAATGTGCGCAGTGAGTTGGTTTTTTCGAAGTGACAGTTCCCAAAACGGAGTTTTCAGCAGCAGTTTGCGTTGTATTTTGTCGAACTCTTCTTGAATTTGTGGTTGTAAGCATTGGCAATTGACCTTGTTTTCTGCGCCTTCGCTCCTGCAGTTGTAGCTAAACGAGCAGTTAAACTCTATAGCTTTCTCTTTATTTTCACAGCGCAAATTTGGCTCGATGTCGTTTGACCATAAGGCGGTGTCTATGCCGTTTGTGATGAATTCTTAGGTTGTGAGCGGTATAGGTGGAACAGCGCAAACAGTGAGCGTAATCTTCAACATCGGAAGCGATATGGATATATTTGGAGTGGCTGCAATGATATATCTTCTTTTACCCAGTTTTAGCTCTTCTACGATTACTTCCACCTTTACTACTTCTTTACACTGCGACAGCGAAAAAATTTCGAAGATTTCGGAATTTTGTGGGGTGACGTAAATTCGACAAAAAAGGCATCCTGCGCTTGGATAGAAACAGTCGCAGCCTATGCCCCCGCATGATTCTAAGCATCCAGTTCTGCCTGGATACTGATTCCCTTCGCTCAACTCTGGCAATAACGTGGATTCCTTTACTGCTGCGCATTTCGACCCAACACACGAACCCATGTGTGCGCACCGCTTGCTGTCAATAACGTTCAACTTAGTTGCTCGTGTGAAGAACACGCTTTCTTTTGCACATGTCGGTCTTAGACCGCTCCACCGTATTTTTACGTTAGCGACGTGCGATGTGTTTTTGACTAGGCGCAAACATGCCTCCTGCATAA
The DNA here is from genome assembly GCA_958299035.1 of Cylicocyclus nassatus. Classification (NCBI taxonomy): domain Eukaryota; kingdom Metazoa; phylum Nematoda; class Chromadorea; order Rhabditida; family Strongylidae; genus Cylicocyclus; species Cylicocyclus nassatus. The sequence goes on from CATQJL010000112.1 coordinate 75,259,384, forward strand.
ACGAGTTGATCTTCAAAACTTCTGTTATACTAACTTTGCAAGTCTCTTTTTCTTTTGAAACGATACAATTGGTGGATTTATGTTCGAGGACATTGATTTCTTGGCAGGAGAGTACTCCAAAGTGTTGTTGCTGTATAACTATCGTAAATAGCGCTAACGCCGCAGCTATCTTTTGCGCTCTTGAATATCGACGTCTGCACACTTTGCGAACTATGTAAATGACACATCTGCCCATAATTCGCAAAGTGATAGTGCAGATTGTTCTTAATGCATTGATTGAAAGTTTTAGCGACTTTCCCGTTAGCGGTGTTATCCATAGAAGTGTATATAACACTGTACTGCCAATGTATAAAATGAAGGCTATGAGAAAGATAGCTCCTTTTGGCCAACACTCAGGGTTGAACAGTAGCTTGTCGCAAATCATGCAGTCAATATTCCTATAGAAATCAAGAGCAGCTAAGAGTTGAGATGGTAGTAATGCGTCCATTATCGATCCATTTAACCGTTACCAGATAGTCGTGCAATGTAATTGTAATTTGTAATTTTCTGTAATTTTAAAATCAGATGTGCAATGATTACAATTCGGCGCTATGCTATGGCGAGGATTCAAATCGTACCTCTGCGGTTCTGTCCTTTTGTTAGACGATGCACCATGAATCGGATTTGTGCTCGCAAATGCCACGCGGTATTGTTGCACTGACAACCAGGAAGACCCCACACAACACCACTTTGCGCACGTTTACCTCAAACTTGGGTAATTAAACCCTCATACAAAATACTTGAATGCAACAAATACGAATAAATGTATGACAAAGATAAAGCACTGTGATATGGCAATTAGGCACAGAAAATACCAAAATATAACGCAAATGAATGATACAAGCGCACTTTACTGTTAAGCAACCAAAAACAGGAAGTGTGTTTGCAAGGAAGTGCGTAGGCATTTTTCAGCGCAATTGACCACAAGAAAATTGTTGAAAAGTGTGTTGAGTAGAAATTGTCTCCAGAGTTCTTTTTGGCGCGCAATCCGAAATGGACAGCAGATGAGAGGCATAAATTGAAAACAATGTCGACAAAAGAGGAGAGAAACGACTGACTGAACACGAGCGGCCGCTGCCGTTTGCATCTCAAGGACTGCCGCACAAGCTGTATACATAACAGAAACATTACAATAAAAAGTTCAAAGTCTCAAAACATATCATGCGATGATACCGTATCCGATCGCGGCGATACGTTCATTTATATGCTCATTTGTCGGAAAAAACTGAAGAAGTTGTGGATTGTTTGGTTCCACTGTGCTTCATACTGCCTTTGAGAGAGGGAGTTGGAGCGATGATATACCCTGAACATGTGATGGTACAAAACATACCTTCGATTATCAAGAGATAGAGTCTAGAAAGTGATAGTTGTTTGAGTTCCTGCCCGCTGTAAAAAGTGAAGGATGTTTGAGAAAAATAATGGAAATTAAGAGATATGAAGCAAATCAGGAAACGGGAAAAATTCATAGAAAGCAGAGGTGAGCACAATACCAAGTATGAAGCCTTAATCATGATGGTTTTCTACGCACAAGTTTCTTCTTTAAGACTGTCGGATGAATTGGGTGGCAGCAAGAACAAAGTTCTTTTCCAATCTGGAAAACACGCTATTTAGCTGTGGCGATAGTCAATAGACCGAAAGAAGAAGAACTTGTCAACAACCAAACTAAACATGTCAAACACGTATTCTCGTTTCTGAAAAGATATGTTACGCAACGATACCAATCTGACTTTTTATGCTTCCTATAAATTTTCACCCCCTCATTGTCGCTCCTGTATCCTGCGACGTTGTCTGATTCTTCCACTCATCATTCTGAGCAAGTATCGTCCAAGTTGGAAAAAAATGATTGCGGAAGCACTGAAAGAGAACCATAGAAAAACGCACTTTTTACCAATCTTCGCAAAAAAAATCGGCATGTGCAAAGAAATAGGTTCTGCGCTGTTGTCTACTCAATGACAGAAGCAAGATTGATCGAACACACAATAAAAACCGAGTGAAAAGAACTGAATTCAAGAGAAAACCAGAGGCTTCCGAAACCGTTTTTCTCCAGATTTCTCGTTCAAGTCAAGTAAAAAGGTCTTGCGACATTGTCAGCGTGAAAGTAAATATCAAGAGCTTTGATACGATGTATAATTTACCGTAATTGGGCTTAGAATGAAGAAAAGGGTACCAAAACCAAATCCCCCGTGTCCCTCGTTTAACGTAGCGAGATAGCGTGCGACGTGCGGAGACGCAGACAGCAGCGGAGACAGACCGGAGCTGACGGGGCATTTGGCGCTGGTCATAGGTTTCCGCGGGGTTCTAACAAACTGCAACATTATATATCGGATCCTCATGACATAGCCTAGAGCAACGACAAAGTCGCGGTTGTTGATAATCACTCCATAACGAGATAAACCAGCATTCAAGTGGCGACTCTCGGCGCTGGATTTAAGCGCAGTTTCTCGTTTTTGCTGAACTCCAACAGCTGTCGTAAACTTCTAACCAGGGCTAGCAGAGGTGGCTCTTACACTTGCAGAATATCGTTCTGTGGGGGAGAAGCAAAAGGAAAATCATAAAGTTTTTAAGGGGGATCCGGATCTGATAGGATAGCAAGAACAATTCTTGCACATAGTAAACCCGAATTTGAGGTTCTAACGTCATTCAACCACTAACAGTCAAATAACATGTTGCAAACACGATCAGTGCACCAACTTGTGTTCACACAATTCCCATCTTGTTAAAACATAAACTTTATCGACAAAAAAATAAACAATAAGTTTGTTTACAGCGACTAAGCAATACAGAGCCATCAAACTTTTTGTATAGCTTCGCAACGATGAAGAGAAGATAAGTGTGAGAATTTATGAAAAAATTATGTGTAAGAAGGAAGTTGTAGGTGTTTTTTCATTCTAGGTTGCTCCAGAGCAACCTGGGAACACCCTGAGGTTGCGCGAGACCAAACAAAGTCATTATTTACCCACTTCCTCACATAATTTTCCAAAAATTCTTACATAAGTCTACTGTTCAGTTTGAGCTTTATCTATCATTAATCACTTTACGAGTTTCGAACCCTCTGTTTTGCTACGGCACTTGACGATATAAAAAGCCTTCTTCTTTTTCGCTTTTTATTGTTTTATCCCTAATTTTTTTGTTGTTTCTCAATTTTATCCACTCATCGTTCGCTGTAGATTCAAAGCCATACTTCCGCAAATCCACAAGAGCTTGTTCGTGAATTTCTGCAGTGTCAAAGAAGACTTCGTTCCCAGATTCTCAGATGCCACCTCGTTCTGGGCCCTGCTTCTAACACTCACTCTCAGTCTGGAACAAGGTTAATCGAGACTTGTCGTCTTGAACTGTGGGGGAATTTTTGATAAAAAACCTTCTTTCCATCAAAACTACAAAAACGCCATCTTTCGGTTTTCGAGCTTTTTTAGATATCACTCGCTGTACTTGCCTCATTCACATTCACTCCTTATGTTATAATTATTACCATTCACTCCTATACATATTATGGTTAGGACACAATATCCGGGCTTTGCTACAACGACTTTTGTTCTTTTCTCCAAGTGAAGGTTTTGCTATCATGGCGCTCAAGGCGAGGGCTACCAGAGCTCTATGTATCGAAGGTATGGTACGAAAGCTAAAACTTAGCGCACTTTTTTTGACTACCCTATAAAAGTTTCAGCAGATCTCAAATGAAAACAATCAAATGGAGCAAATGGTTGATTTTATTTGGAAACATAATTTGTACTCGAAATGTTGTGTATACAGAGCACGGCGCAGCTAATTACAAAATTACAATACAGTACTGGACAACATATGACTGTATGTTGTGATGCTTGTGGTAATTGAAACGACTAGGATTCTATCATTGTTAGATTTTACAACGAAATTGTGTGTACTATCATCTTCACTTTCCAAATAAGTGAGAACAATGGAACCCGTGCATCACAGCAAACTGATCGCACAGGTGAGCTATTTTCGTCATTGAAGCTTGAGACTCAAAATGCTTGTCTCTTTTGCGAAATGAATGAACGACCCTAGTAGAGGGGTCAATTAAGTTCAGTTGTGTAATAAGTTATAAGTTCGTGCATCACATGAGAATTTTTTACAAAATCTATTTTAACTCAATTAACACGCATTGAGGCCTTCTGATGCTCTTAATAAATGTTCGAAGGTTAATTGACTTCATTATAACATTTGATTTTGAAAGTGGCAATTTTCAAGCCTTTCTAGAACTTGTTGTCCTCCAGAGCAACCAAAATACAGCGAGCAAGCTCGGAAATACTGAGACGCGAGCGAATACCCCGTCAAAGGATTTCTTACTTTCGAAACTAATGACAATTTATTTTGCAAGTTTTTGGATATATTTGGCAATTTGTACATACGTAATTTGTACATGCTCTTAACTTTGAAGGGGAACATTTGGAAGCAGCTGGAGAAAAATTTCAAGGAAAACACAGCAGTGGCAGAGAGGACAGATTGCGTGTGCAAGTCCATCAATGGTGTTATCTCAAAATTTGAAACTGGAGAGCACTCACCATGCTAGGCGAGATTGAGAAATTTCGCGAAAATGTCTTGCTTCGCAGATTCTAGGGATTTGGCATTGGCAGTCAGTTGAAAGGAGAAGTTGTATATTGACAAAAGATGTGCAATTATGTAGTGAATTTTTCTTTGTCGATGTTCCTCACTCAAGAAACGTAAAAACAAAAGCCAAATATTTTGAGTAATGGAATAGGATACAATATGATACTTGGATATTATATACACAGAAGCAGTTGCTCAAGGACAGCCATTTTACCATTACCGAGAATATATACTCAAGAAGGAAAAATGAAACTACGGTCATTCAGTGAACACTGTAAGTAAGAGACTCAACTGCCTTTATTTACAACCGAGTTCGGGTAAATTTCAATCTATCCTGTGTGAATAAGGCAGAAACTGATAAATCGCGTGTGGTTATTTTTAATGCATTGTTTTATGATGGAGAATACTGCATGTACAAATTCGGTGGATAAACAAAAGTACGTGCTGGCAGAGTACTTCATTCGAACATTGCTCTACCACTAGCAGAAGAGCTGTTTAGTGTAACAATAGGATAAATACAATAATGGATTGCTATTGAGTTTGCAAGCCTCGCCACCTTACTTTCATGTCTCTGGCACATAAAAGTCCCCAGCGTTCCACTGTCAGCAATTCCTTTTGGTCATGCATCTGCTTCTTGCAGCACTTTCGTTATTAGCGGTAAGCTATTCCCCAGATTCTCCTTCGGTCCCCCCCCCCCCCCAATGAAATTTTTTGGAGGTCTTTGTTGCTGCGGATGGAAGATATCAGATGGAACGTGAACAGTCCCTCGATCAGCGGTCTACTGGAGAACATGTACAGGGGGGATGGAATCGAGATGGAGAAAGAAAAGCATTAGAAACAGTAGTAGAAGAAGAAGAAGAAAAATATGATTATGATAATGTATACTGCAGTACGAAACAAGAATGCATACTACACTTTCTTATTTGAATTAGAAGTAATCTATTGCAGGAGACATCGTGCCATGCATAGAAGGATTGCCGTGGAACGCATACCCTTACCAGAGTTTGCTTTGGAGACTGGCACAAGAAATCTGCGACGTGCTCGACCTTCTTGATAACCATCATACAGTAAGATCAGATCATATTGAGCGTTCGCTGATTTTTTCTATATTTACGTCATTTTTTCAGACCTATAATTGCACACTAGAGAAGAGAGCTATGGAGTATCAAATAGAGCAGGTGCAGAACCCAGCTTTTGCCATAAGGGATTGCCACGTAAATTTACAGGGGTGAGGCTTTGCTGAGAATGCAAGCTCTTCACAATTTTTTATTGTCCCTTTCCAGGACTCTTTCAGAAAAAGAAGAAAGCGATGAGGGAGTGGGTCGAATTGTCATGACTCAGAACGATAATGTTATTTCTACACTAGAGGTAGTCTTCGCATCACACCACAGATACTTCAACCATTGCTTTGCCTGCAGGGATGCGGAGAAGTAAGCTTCTACGGCTGCGGAATACGAGGAGATGGATATGAAAATTTCGGAGGAGTGAGGATATTGTGTCTTTTCGGTAAGTTTGATTGCAACTCTTGACTTAATTCTTTCTATGTAGTTACAATATGTCCAGAATAAAGAAGCAGCGTTGACTATGCACGAACGACGAGAACTTTCAAAACCCTCGGACTTTTTCTTCTCAGATAGCTCCAAAAAAGCGCTATGCTTCGTAGTGACGCAGCACACAATTGCTTGCTCTCACTTACTAATCAATAAAAAGATTTCTCTCCAGTTTTTCTAGGCCTAATTTCATGAAGCCAAATTTACTTCACAGTGTCATGCAATGAGCACTCATATACAATTCCTTGTTCGTAATTAGCAAATTATGACAGGACAACGACGACTGTGCTTTCAAGTAGCTTTGAAGTTATATGGGAGGCCTCCTTGGTTTCAAATGTCCTAGTTCAGATTTATTTTTTTCCTGTCGAAATATCGTCTAAAAAAAGTAGATTTTTCCAAGTTTATATACGACTACTGCTGCTTAATCACAACACCAAATCTCAAATAACACAGCCGTATGAAGTCGATACACTGATTTGTCTGTTAAAAAAGCGTAATCAGCCAGAATCGGAAATTGATGTTAGCTCACGCAAGGGAGTTCTTATAGCACAAAAAATAACCAAAACGTTTAGTTTTCATATGTGACATGCTTATAGAGTGTTCAACTTTTATCAAAAAACGGCGACTGTTTTTAGCCTTAAAACCCACGGCAGTGTTTTATTTGCAAAATAATGCGCAGTAGGTTAATTGTGTGTCTCTGTCAAATTTGCCTTCCAAGTACAACAGAATGTGAGCATCTGTGTCTTCACATAGATGTTAGTCAAGTACGCTCATTTCTGTAAGCGTAAGGGTAGGTTCATCCTGTTGGTTTTTGCTAATACATTCTGCTGTCGAGTACGCAGAAAATCGAAATTTCTGTAATTCGAAACTTTGAGGCTTACTTACAATTGTTTTGCAAAAAACCGACGATTTTGGATTTTAATTTGTTTCTTTACGCAATTTTTTTTGTCCAGACCCTTTTCACCGTCATTTGTACTACTGACTTCCGGCTACAAGAAGGCTACTTGTCATTAACAGTAGGAAACTCTGAAGGAATTATGAGTTGTTAAAAGCAAGGTCCTACAAAAAACAGTTTTGTTTACTATTCATATTCACTTTGCGTATGAGATGTACGCAGACTATGCTCTGTATTCCAAAAGATTTGGTACTTCTATTGTTTCTCATCGCATTTGAATTAGATTCTCCAGAAAGTTATAACAGGTCGAAGTGAGAATTCGCAAAACGGCCATCATTTTTGCTTCAACCTCATACATCACATACAAAAGGTAGATTGGTTATTGCAGGAGTTATGATTCTCCCTTGTATGAGCCTTTAGAAATGTACACCTCTGCTCCTTGTTCCATCAATGTGTATTAAAATCTTCAAAAATCTTTTGCACGATAATGCAAGTCAAGCATTAGTGGGTAATGTAAGTGATGCTACAGCAAGGCATCATTTTTCGGACACAGTTGTTTTGAAGAAGTCCTTAGAACAACCTAATGTACTAATGCTTGCAACAACGCAAGCTTTAAGCTCATTCTTAGCTTTATTTGGAGTTTCAGGTGTGAAGCTAATGCTTTTCGACATGATTTGATAAAATATAAATAATAAATAAAAAAACATACCGGAAATAATAACCGCACTGCTTTGTGACTCCATGTATTGGCAAGACCCTAACACCCTAGATAAGTTCGTTGATTGACGGATTTGAATTTTTTTACGCCCGTGCTCGGAAAAGCTATGCAAAAGCTTGAAACCTATCCTCCCGCTCCTTTCTTAAGACTGCATGTTTGTATTAAGATGCTCAAGCTTTCTCTAGTATTTCTACGGGCATACGATGTCCCAAATAATGCATCGACTGTTAGCTCTTTTCTTAAAAGGTTGTCTCAGGTTGCATGTTTTGCATTTCGAGGAAAATGAGAAGTTGTGCGAATATTTAGGCACCATCCTGTGGAGCTTGCTTTGTTCTAACAGATGACCAGGGTGCGCTTCTAGTAGTAAGTAGTGTTCTGCAAACTGGCGAAATTTAAGTCAAGCTATGAATTGTCCCGAAAAATCTTTCGTTTTATTCTTGAAACTTTGTGACTATTCGCCATCTCGTCAGATTTGCTTCTTTATGATTTTATTGAAAAAGAAAGGCCTTTTCCTTTGTAAATATATCTCAAAAAGCTTTTCCTATGCACTCTAAGCGGAGATAAAAATGAAAAAGAGGTTGCTTTGCTTGCTTTGAGTGAGGTCGCCAGAAAGAGATCGAAAGTTGCGGAAAAATCTGAAACCGTCAGTACGTGTTAAAACCTACTCTTTGCAATTGGAAAAAACATTGCGCTGTTTATAGTCTCTCTGAATAGTTATGATTCTCGAGAAAATCGGCAAATTAATTCTGGCCTCTTGTTTAAACTCGAAAAATATAACTTCTCGCAGAGATGTACAAATGGCACAAACCTTTTCTCGTTGCAAAGAGTAAGTCACGAAATTTTTGTACTGACAGTTGCAGATTTTTCTGCAACGTTCCAAATTTTTTTGATGCTAACACAAAATGGTAAAAGCTCAAATGATCTTCTGTATCCATTTTTTTCCTGCAATGAAAGCATATAGTAGAATCTCGTGAACACGCATTTTCAGATAATAAGTTTTTTTCTTTCTAATAAAATGAAAGAAAAAAACAAATTTGTTGAGATAGCGAGCACTTACAACTTATCAAAAATGAAACGACAGAATTTTTGGGAGAACCAAATAATAACCATGAAAAGAGCTTGGACAGATGTTTATGGCATCTACATGAGAAGATGTCGCCATTCACTGAGGTGTACATGCCATTCACTGAGGTATACATTAGTATTATAATATGCCTTCAAATGCTGGTTCAAAATTCCTTTCTTCCAAATTTCCGAAATGATAACTCAAATGGAGCTATGATTATTTCAATGATCTGCACAAATGTGGAGGGTAAAAACCAGCAATACAAGATTTTCTTGCCTTTTCAGCTGCTAAATTTGAATCAGTCAATCTGTCTAGGACTATCTTCATAGCACCGACTGTAAACTAGGCCAAAACTGGTGAATTTAACTGTCTAAAAAACAAAATTTTATTCTTAAAAAACCTTTATAGCTTCTCAGCAGATCCCTTCGCAAAGAGCTGCTGCAAATTTGGAATCAGCGTTGAGATGCATCTTATGATACATCAAATCAAAAAGTACAAACTACAAACCAACTAACATACATCAAACGTTCTCAAACTAACAAATGTAACATAATAAGATCAGTTGAGGAGCGAAAACATTTGAGCGTGTTGTATAAGCACTCACGGTAGAATATCGACGAAGTATGCGATCTTTACATTTTGGGCAAAATACATGAGAACCTGTTTACATAGGCTCGACAATTATTACGAAATGGAGTCTGAGACATCCACCATTCGATGGCACAGTTCTTAATAACTTTGATTTACAAAAGAAAGCAGGCACCTCTCGCGTATCTGTCAGGCGTTCCCTGACAGATATGCGAGAGGTGCAGGCGAAGTTACGAGCTTCCGTGACTCCGTTACGATTACCTCACCATATCTCTGCAGAAAAACCCTGTGCTCGACAGAGACCGCTATTTTCATAAACAGCGTGTCCGAAAACCTCTATAAGCGAGGTTTCGTACAATCCGAGATCACCAACACTTTGACCAAAATCCATGGGCGAGTTTCAGAGCGTGAAACGAGAAGAAATTAAACAACCCGAAGTTCTTTGAAAACTCGCTCATAGTTATCTGACCTTAATAACGAAACTCATAACTGCTTAGCAAGATAGCTTCGCATTCTAGGGCTGTGGCGAGTAGAATATGGGACGACAAGATTTTTCCACAAATCACTAGCCCTTCTATCTTCTTTGGAAGGAAGTCTGCCTTTGCTTTTTAGCATTCCATAATCTACAAAGAAAGAGCTATCGGACGGTCTTTGCTAGAATCTACTAGGGGCACTGCGCGCTACTTCGCACATTTGCGAAGAGTCTTGCGCAAAAGAATTTAAGGATTCTAAAATCAATATCAAGGACGTGCTGTATATCGAAAGTTTCGCCTTGATGAGCTGAGCACGGCACTTTTTTTGAATTCAAGTAAACTGCTTCCGAAGGAAGTCACGGCGGTACAATTTGAAAACTAGTAATATTTCCATAATTTACCAAAGCTTCTCACTCTTTTGAAAGGAGTCTGGGGCTATTCTTTATTGCACGATAATCCAAAAACTGGAAACGGAATATCAAAGAAATCGTACCCGAATTTCAATAAATCAGAAGATGCTTCGCGCCGAGCTGAATCGAATAGTGCTTTGGATTCAGAATCTGTCAACTCTGAAGCGAGATATGGCCACGCGACTGTGATGTCCAAACGTTAGGCCTAAGGCATACCTCACGCGATTCCAGTCGCCGCGCGATCTGATGCTGCAGCGACACTTCATAACTGGTCGCTGTTCGTAATCGCGCTTTGTATGGGCCAGAGTTGATAGGTTTGCTACAACTTACGGAAGCTACACGCCTATGCAGTTGAGACATACGCACGGTCAATCTGTAGAGATCTGGCAAATCGTCAAGTCGTGTGGATGTATCGATTTGATCTGGCAAATCGAGGTATGCCTTAAGCCTTAGGCGACCGTCACATAACTCATGCGACCGTCGGATAAGTCCGCCTACATTCGCGTCTATTTTTCAAGAAATGTGAGGTCGACCTATTGTAATAGGTCGACCGTTTATGGCTGTATTGTAAAAATGCTAGAGTGGACGTGATTGAAGGTTTCAAAATACTATGCATCTTCGATATGTTCTTCATCCAGATTTTTGTCTTATGTTTCTTTTTTGCTAAACTATTAGTATTCGGATTGGTGAACGCAGCATAGATCATGTATGAATGGCAAAGACCTTGTGTGCATCAGACTTTTGCATGCTTTCTATATAGATTGTTGCTCTTTAAATTATGGATTTAAATAAAGTTGTTTTTCACTGTTCTCGCTCTTATTGTGTAAAGACAGTTGCATCATATTTATTACCTTGCCGTGAAAGTCCGGCGTTGTGGTAGCCTTTGAAGGTAAACTCAAGCCCTGGCTGCTATCTGCGAAGGATTAAGCACTGTACGATGACCAAAACAGTATAAATAGGACTAGCATGTGGTCACGATATCCTTAAGGAATTTCTTTTCAAAAAAAGGGTAAGAGTTACCAACTTTTGAGGGTGGAAATTGGCTTTCCGAAAACTGCCTTTCGGATATTAGTTAAAACAGATGAAATAATTTTTTTGGGTTTCGTCACTTGTGATATAGCTTTTACCGCAATCTTTGAATGTTCTTAAATGATGTAACTTGTAGAAACATCTTCGTTCATCTGCATGATGTTTTGAGGAATTTTTTTGCGCTTACAAGCATCATTTTCTGAAAGAGTCTAAATATTTGCTTCTGTAAAGTCATTTTACCATTAAGCGCGCTCAGCATGTACTTTATCTAAAACCAAATTTGTAATTAGTTTCTATCCTAGCAAATTTGATTTCAAAACAGTTGAAGGTGGTAGAATGGGTTCATTTACGGATGATATGAAATGGTTTCTATGAGGCAACGAAAGCTCTTACTTTTTGGTCATTGAAATGAAGGCCACATTTTCCAAGTTTGTTGAAATGCCTTAGAACTGAAACTTATATCATTTGCTAAACCTTGTCCAGTATCTTTCAGTATCAAATATTATGGTCATTGCCCGGCTAATAAGCATGGAATGAATGCTGCGCATGGAATGAACTTGGCAACTTAGTAGTAAGAAAGCCTTGTCCACCACGCTTCAAATGTGCTCTGAAAATTAAAAATCTGGAGTGGTAGTAATATGGTCGAAACCAACGAATGATGCGATGGTTCAATCATGTTTACATCGTGGTAAGCATGATCATCTTCTCACGGCCGTTCAGTTCAGGTCATACAAAATTATGAAACCTGCAAGTTACTTTCGGAAAACCATACTTGTTCCATGCTTGTTTCATTCTAAAACTATGAATTAACCAGCAGGTTAACACCATTGTTACCTTACCAGGCAGAGTAATGAAAACATTTCATTTCATGAGACGCAGACGTGAAACCACCATATCATAGTTTAAAATGAAAAAGTACCCCCCGACCACTTTTTCGTTCAAAACAATGATGCGTTGGTTTGGCAAACTAAAAAGAGTGAGGGAGATCATTCTGCAACTTACTATGAGAAAGCACTTGTTTACAGCTTACAAGGGAAGGATGGTTGGTCGAAGTGGCCTTTTGAGATGAATTGTATACCATGGTGGAGGGCATAAAACGCTGATTCCAATTCTATCTTCCTTATCTGCGGCGCTTTCCTGGAGGAGGAGTTATGAGCTTGAGGAGTTATGAGTTTGAAGGAGCTAAAAATGAGTGTTTTGTAGGATACAAACATTGGCTATCCCAGCGCTTGAATGAAACAGCCGCAGTGTGGACACTTAGATATATTTTATAGAGTGTTGGAAAGATTATCACTGGTCCATTTAAGCGCTAGGAATAATGTTACTAATGTTTATATTAATTGCACATTCAATTTTTTTCTCCAATAAACGCTCATAACTTCTTGTGCAGGAATGCGCCGCAGATAAGGAAGACAGATTTGGAATCAGCGTTTTCTGCCCTACATAATGATATACAAGCCATCGCAAAAGTCCATTTCGACTAACCATCCTTCCCTTGTTAGACAGGGCTCGGCACGAGCTGGCACCAGGGAAATTTCAAAACGATGTCCCGTTTGATATTGAAAATTTCGTACGAAGTCCCTTTTGACCTGTTTTGAAAACCCGCCATCATTTTTATATTATGTAAAAAAACGTAAAGTGTTTTCGTGCATTTCTGATTTCATGAAAGAACTTTTCACAGCTTTTTGAGCTTTTTAAGTGGTCGAATCACATCTTGAGAAGCAGAAAAAGCCGATTTTTCGACGGCGGAGCGGACCGAGTGGTTTTCAAATTGCTATAAAACGCTGGAAAGAGAACATTATGAAACTGTTTCTTCTCCGTATGTAATCTTTTACAGCGTAGATACATTTTATGTAAAAAAGTATGAAAACTTATGTGAGCAAAGTGTCGGTGCCAGCTCAGCTGGCACCCAGCTGGCACGGTGCCAGCTAATTCAGAAAAAAGTTGGGCACAGCTTTCATTCACATAAGTTTTCATAAATTTTTGGCCCGTAGTTCCGGTCCACCAACGCGCATGCACACACCAAATTTGGTGTCATACTATTGCGTCTTGGCTGAAAACAACCCCTTTGTTTGTTGATGGACAGCTTGCCAATGGCATGCCGGTGGCATGCCGGCGGCATTTTTGCGGCAGTTAGTTCTCCGCCTCGGCCCCTGTAGAAACGATATCCCCTTTGCATTCCGCGCTAAAAACGATATCCAGCTTGACCCGGTGCCAGCTGTGCTGAGCCCTGTTGTTAGATAAGGTTATAGGAAGGTGCAAGGCAGGAGACCGCACTGCAAATTTGGAAAAGTGCAGTGATTGCCGACAAGCATGAGAATGGTTGGAATTTCGATCTCCTCCAATGACTTTGCTTTGCAAGATAGCATTTCCAGGTTTCCCATTGGTTAATTCGTGGTTCCGTTGGGAAAATGATGTGAAGCTGCTGGTTAGCTGGTGTCATGAAACACAGTTAACATGATGGTTTCGACCAAATTACTACCACTCCTGAAAATTTTTATAGAGTACATACTTTTGCCTGTAAAATTCAACCATATTATTGTTGCTATGTATCACAATTTTGTTCTCCTCAACTACTATTATCTATGAATGTAAAAGTTGTTGTTCACTGCTTAAACCTGTCTGCATGAAAAACAACAATTTATAACGCTGATTTTCCGGGGTTATACAGAGCATATGTTTCCTGAAAATATGGATACAGAAATTTTGGGGAAGTACTAGGTTGGAGACTTGGCAAGCTATCAACAAGCTTTTCTCATGCTCTATCTAATAATGGTTGAAACGGGCTTCTAGCGTCATTCGTTGCAAATTTATAGAGCTTCAGAAACTGCACTTAAAACCAGAATCTTGATGCATTTGCTTTACTTATCAGAATTCGAGCATCAATCATAGCCTGTTCTCGAAAATTCAGCCGCTGCATGTGGTAGAAATTGCCTACATTATGCGCATTGATTACATTTTTTGAAATCATCCAAACTGAGATATCGAAGCCCCAATATGGTTGGTTAGACCGTTGCGATCGTTTTGTAGCCCATAAATTTCTGTTACAGATGACAGTCGCCAAAGCTTTGCTCATTCCTGTAAGCGTAAGGGTGCAGCCACCTGTTGGTAGTTTTTGCAAAAATATTAGGCCGTTTGGTAAGAGAAAATCAAGAAAAAACATAATTTGAGATCGAGGCTTATGAATGTGTTGAAAAAAGCTCACCATTTTGTTTCTGATTTTTTTCTTTACGCGTCTTTTCCAATCTCATTTTCACCTTCTTTTGTACTGCTGGCTAAAAATCATTTATAATAATAAACTTTGAAGGGAGTTATATTTGTAGGCGAGGCTACAGAAGAAGATTTTTTCATTTTTCAATCCATATTCTTCTGCCCGTTTGTAATATGAGCATAGGTGGATTTGCGCTTTATTGCAGAAGGATTGCAGCTTTTGATGGTTTTATGTGGTAAGAAGTTAGAGCAAGTCAAAGTAAAAGCCCCTAAAGCTCTTTTTATTTTTGCACTAATTTGATACCTGTCATTTGAAAGTCAAAATTTTGCGATACTAAAATTACTCATGATAAATACCAGCCTGATCATGCAAAAGCACAAGAGTGGGCAATAAGTTTACTTATGCAAGGTTTAGATGGGAAGCTTTTCTCTTTTGCTGTTTAGCAACTCCCAGATAAACCTGATTACAATCAATAAAGTGGGGCTCTGCAGATTCCTGAATAAAAGTTTAGAATAAAAGTTTTCATTTTCGATGGCGCTTGATGCTTATATCGTCTTGTATGCGTGTACTTAAAACATGTGACCAATATGGCAGCTGTGCAAAAATTCGGGGGATATAATAGTGATGGGATCAAAGCATCCACTATACTCTAATTTTTTGATAGCCAAGAGGAAACGATACTTGGTGTCCGTGGCCTTTTGAGATGAAACGTATACCATCACATTCGTCTTGAGACGCTGATTCCAAATCTGACATCTGTTTCTGCTAATCGTTTCTCTAAAAGAAGTTATGAGAGCTTTTTGCGTCAATGGTCGCCTAAAAGAAATACGGTCGAGGATGCTTAATTTTCAAAAAGAAGCTTGTTTAAGGAAATTTAAAACTTAAAAACACGAAAGGATTCGAACCTAAACCTGCATTAACTTGCGAGGCTATCGCACTACCACTACACCACATTTTAGCATTTTGGCATTTCGACCACATTTCCTTTGGCGCAAAAATCCTTCATAATTTTTTCCCGAGAAACGATTAGCAAAAACGGAAGCCAGATTCGGAATCAGCGCTTCAAGACGAGTGTAATGGTGTACAACTCATCTCAAAAAGCCACGGACACCGAGTATCGTTCCCTTGTTAGAATTTTTGAAATTACCTCCTTTCTGCTAAACTATTCCATCTTCAGATTTTAGCGCCACGCGCAAGCAAGAGATTTGATGTATCAGGATGTCCCAGAAGTAAACCGTACTTCTACTTAAAATCGAACTGTTTTCGTTTTCCTAGCAGACTTAGGGTAATATTCGATAGAGCGAAGCAAGCTCTACAAAATGACCTTTAAAGATCTGCCTAACTCGTAGCCCAAAAAAAATTTGGGGCCAAAATCAAAAAAAATTGTCACCTACAAACTGGAATTTTTGCGAGGAAGTAATACGAAGCTCTAAACTGGTCATCATACAAAAGATACATTGTAGCATCTATAAACGCTTTTGAAGTGTATGCTGCAGGCATTAGTAAGTATAACCTTAAAATCTTACCTCTGCATGTGCCCTGGTGACTGAAAATTACCAATTCATTATGAAGACCC
The DNA here is from genome assembly GCA_958299035.1 of Cylicocyclus nassatus. NCBI lineage: Eukaryota > Metazoa > Nematoda > Chromadorea > Rhabditida > Strongylidae > Cylicocyclus > Cylicocyclus nassatus. The sequence continues at coordinate 75,275,505 of CATQJL010000112.1, forward strand.
AAGAAAAGTGACTTTTTGCAACTCCAGACTATTTTTATTTCTTAATTTTGAGATGCGAAAAAAATCTATCAATGACATTTTTGGGCACGACCATTATTCTTTTGTATAGCAAAGCTGGAATTCGTAGCAATTTTCTGGAAAGAGACCCAATTTTGGAGTAGTTGAAAATTTTTGATTTTTGGCTCCAAATTTTACCTAGATTACGATTTATGCGGATCATTGGTAGTTACTTTGCGAAACTTGCTTAGCTCTATCGAATGTACCCTAATTTTGCTAGAAAAACAAAAGCAGTCCGCTTATTCAAATATGTTTTACTTTTGGGACAATACAGAATTTTGAGCGCCCTTGTTTTTGAGAGAAAACTTTTGTCTTTTTTGGTGATTGATGAGGCGTTTGGCCTACTTAGACCTGCGATTATGCCCAATTTAGAGACTCCGTAATTTATGAGTTGAAAAGCGAGTTTGGTTTCTCACATATCCAAATGAAGCTAGCATTCGGAAGTGTTTCCGCAATCTCAATATACAAAGTCACATAAGTTACATTCGTATCTTGCAGGCAGCGTCCCGGCATAATTTCGCTTTCCAGTTTTTCACTTTTTCGGAGCCTTCTCGCCCTGAGAAATCATAACAAACCCGCACTTTTAATTCACAAAATGTTCGAACTCAAAATCTAAAGGGTTCTAAATGCCCAAAAAAATCGAAGAAAAATCAAATATACGTTCAAGAAATTTCTGAGGACCTCATACTTGCATTCACCTATAGCCTTCCATCCGCCAATCTCGTTGATCAAAAGTATATATCCGTAAATTTCAGCCTATTCCGAGCTATACTTTGCGAGATGTATAGTTTAGCTTTCTTCTTCTTAGTTTCAGTGCTAGCATCGGTAAATCTCTATAAAGCTTCAACTATGCTGCATATTTATAATGATACATGTCTAGGCCTGTAGTGTAGATATACTTGTTTGAGAACGGCTAAGCATCACCTTAAGAAAAACATGAGAATTTTCGTTTTTTCTGTTTCTAATCAAGAAGAAATTCCAGCAATGCACGGAAGGTTCTCAGAAATTTTTTGGACACAGATTCGACTTTTTTTAGACTTTGAGTTAGAACTTTCTGTGGACCAAATTCGCGGAATCATGGATGCCATCTTGTAGAGCTCGCTTTGCTCGATCGAAAGTCCGAGAAAACGGCCAGAATGGTGTCGTCAGATATATATAGATAGATATATGTTCAGAGCGGCTTACTGTTAAGCACTCCAGGTAGTGCAAGCTAATGATTATCCACATAGAAGGCCGTGGATAGCAACAGATTACTAGTGTGCTGACAATATCAAGGTGTCATTCTGCCTTCCACTCGATTCGAATGATGAGCAAAGATATCAGGGCATGCGTGCGCAAATCAGGCCTACAGAACTAGTTGAAAGTTGTAGAAACTCCTTCCCCAGTACGAATTGTATCATTTGCGAGATAAACAGGATGTTGGATTAAAAAAATCCTAAAATGAATCGAAAAGATGAATGCATCAAATGAGCTCGCGCCATTCCTGGGTTTATGCAAGTTTTAATCCCTCGCCCGAGGACCGACTTCATTTATCGCACAGTGCATACCAGCCAGCGGTGGTCCCTAACGACTTTTATCGGCTATGAGCTATGTTCTATGTTTAGGCAGGAGTCTAGTCCACTTCTCAGGCAATTAATAAGATATTAGATGGGTTAAATCGAAATGTTTTACGCTTTATAGGCTTTGAACGAAGGCGACTAGGCCGAAACATTAGCCGAATAAACGGTTCAACGATTTCGGTGCCGGCAACAACAGCATTCATAAAGATATGCCAAGATTTATCGAGAGTCGAGCATAGAACATTCCAAACAGTGACATTTGCCCTTTTTTAAGACGGTTGCTTTGAAAGGCTACCAGACGAGCCTGGTAGCCTTTCCTTGAGTAAGCAAATAAAAACGACGTTATTTTCTTGCAACCTAATAGTTTTTAGAAAAGCTCCAACATCTTGAGTACATGAAGCGCGCGTGTGTATCAAACATTCAAGGAAGCTGAATGTCTGCAGCAAACCTTTACTATTTACTCTGGCTTACCCGGCTCCGCCCGGCCTTGTCCAAACACTATGATAATCCTGTGCAACCTGTGTAATCTTTCCCTGTGCCCACTTCTACGTGCAATCCTATTCCCCTTGTGTTAGTAATGAGCATGCTCACATACCCCCCCCCCCCCTCCCTGTGCCAACTCCAGCCCCCTAGCTCAAACCTTACATAAAATCGATAAAATTGATAAAAATAGCGGATATTTCCAAAAACTAATATGTATTCATAATCAGCATGCTCGATTACCCCCGTGCAAAGTCCCAGCCTAGCAGGTCATTTTTTTACAAAAAATCGATAAAAATCGATAAAATCGATGTTGATCGATGACGAAAAGTAGCCTATGACACTCGCCCGGTCCCGAAGTGTATGTGTCAAACAAAATTCGGAATCTACGTACACACAGACATACAGACATACATACAGACAAACAGACATTCAGCTTTATATTAGGTTGGTTCATAATTAATGCACGTTTTTCCTACCTCTTCTTTCAAACGCTAGTTCCCAATCAAAAATCGTTTCTCTCTAAAACCATCTACACTATCGGAAAGCTCGTTTCTTCTACTTTCAAACATATACTTTCATTTTCGGAAATCTTCATTCAGGTTGAATCTCCGTACTTTTAAAGGTGAGGAACTCAAACTTGAAAAATTTTCCTTCCATTCGACTTGCCCTAATTCCATGAAAAATGCTCAAATTTGTTTCAAAAAAAAAAATGTTTCATAATCGCGAAGATTTGTGCTACAAAATCTCACCAAGGCTAAATTTTTTAGAAATCCTGAGCCGAGAAGCTTTGACTCAAACTTAGCTAAATGCTGGCTTACATGAGAAGCAATTGCAGAACTTTCACTTGGTTTTGGTGGAGTAGACCAAGGACTACTAATAGTAGGAAAACGGCAGAATTTTCTCGTTTTTGAAATGAGAAAAAATTGAAGGAATCTAAAAATACAGATTTTTGCCTTCTTTAAAATGCAGGAGAAAATGGTACTCTTGCTTTCTTGGCAATATTTTTTCCGCAGGAAATTTTTGGTAAAAGCCAAGTTCCACGCTACTACTGAATCGACCATCGGCTACACAATGAGCAAAGTTTGCTCCAATCTGGTTTTTTTTGAGAGTAAGTTATGCTCCTTCAAGCTAGAGCTTTCCAAAAAAAATTCTCAGTAAGTTTTGAGCCGTAAAATCTTTCCCATGATGAGTGCAATCACACAAAAATATACGTTGTATAGCTAAAAGTTTGCTGTCTACAAGTTTTTGTTGCGCTCAGAAAGATTGTTTTGAAAAAGAATTATCTTCATTAGAAGTGGAAGTTGAGAAAACGTGCATTAATTATGAACCAACCTAATATCAGGTTGATTTATAATTAATGCACGTTTTCTATACTTCAGCTTTCAATCAAGAAAATTCTTTTTTGAAAAAAAAACATTTCTGGGCGCATTAAAAACTGCTGTAACCATCAAATCAGTGGCTATAAAATAGATACTTTTGCGGTATATATCACAAAAAAGATTACCTGGCCTGAAGATTGCCAACAACTTTTTTCAGAAGACTCTACTTTGAGAAAGCATAACTTATGTTTGAATGAAGTAGGATAAAGCAGACTTTGCTCACCGTGTAGCCAAGGGTCTTTTGAGCAATAATGGAAGCTTGGACTTTAGGGAAAAATTTGAAAGAAAATATCGCCAAAAAGTCAAAAGTACTCACTTTTTTCTGGCATCTCGGCGGGTTCAAAAATTGGTCATTTTTGAGATTATTTCATTTATCCGCTGGAAAGTGAGAAAACTCTAGCGCTTTTCTACCATCAGATGAACTAGGTCTACCCTTGCTAGATAGTGCAAAAGACCTGCAATCGCCTTTTGCTTCAAAGTTTTGAATGGCACGGAAGGGCCGCGATGATCTTTAAAGTTCGCAATTGAATTTTTCGGCTCAAAATCCATGGAGAATTTTGTTCAAGCAGCATCTTGTAGCACAAAGTCTCCTAATCCTTATGCATATTTTTTATAATCAATCCGCCCATTCCTCATGGATTTAGGGCAAAAAGAGTGAAAAGCAAAAATTTTGGGATTTAGTTTCTTTTATCTGAAGGCTCAGAAATTTGGAATGAACGGAGATATACGAAAGCGAAGGGCCACATAAGAAACTAGAAGAAACGCTCTTTCAGAAAGCGGAAAAAGTCTTTGAGGGAATTGATTACACATCAAAGACCAGCTTCTGGAAGAAGAGGTGAAAACGTGCATTAATTATGAATCAACCTAATATATAAGATTTACTTATTGAAAAGTGCTCAAGTAACACGTGAGGTAGAAAATAACAAAATGTGACCTAAGTGATACAACCCTGCTCTAAACAAATCGTGAGAGTAAGATGGAAAGCACGGACAAATAGTAACAAAAAAGCAACAAAAAACAAGAATAAACACCTAAGAAACGGAAATAAATGGCACAATCACAAAAACGAAGAAAATATGACTGCAACTATGATTAGGAAGAGGATGTGCAAGAGAGAAGCATCTAGCCAGGTTACGTTTGAGAGCATCTTTCTAAATAATCCATTAAAATCTGCTAAGACCTTGAGGGATTTCGATCGCAAAAGAGTCTTTCTTGAGGCAACTCTTAGTTTAAAAAGAGTCCCTCTCGTTCTGGAGGCAGATATGCAGAGAAATTTTAAAAAAATCAATCCGACAGCTACCGTTTGAGATCTTAAAAGTTATAGAAAGGTCAAATCTTTGTTCTGGAAGCCAAATTAGGAAGAGACATCAACTTTCTGCGCTCTTCACTTCATAAAACATTTGAATCTACCCCATCTCACCAGAGATGTTAAATGGGATAGATCCAAATGTTTATGCTTTATAGGCTCTGACAAAGGCGACTAGACCAAAACGTTAGCCGAATAAACGGTTTAACATTTCGGTGCCGGCTTCAGCAACAACAGCATTTATAAAGATATGCCAAGATTTATCGAGAGTCGAGCATGAAAAAATAGTCACAATTGCCCTTTTTAGGATGAGCCTGGTTGTTTGCTAAAGTAAGCGATTAATAAAAAAGCGCTAACATTTTGAGTGGATGAAGCGCGCATATGTACCAAACATTCATGAAGTTGGATGTCCGAGCAAATCTTGACTACTCTGTAAATATGATAATCAATAACAATTAAGCATATTGTCAAAAATTTAAATTTCGAGATGATTCATCTTTATCAATAGTTCGCAAAAATCGTATAGACCAAAACCTGCTTAGAGGCACCGTCAACCCAGATTATCGACTTTCACGTTTTGACTAATTTTGGACACCATGGATAAAAGGATCTAATGGTAACGGAAAAGTATCATTTTATTGCATTGGTACGCGTCCGTACGACTTTCCCATGGAAATTCCATCTTCATGAAGAAAGGACATCGTCGATGGACATGGGAACCGCCTAATGGAACGACTCATGCGGAGATCGACCAATTCTCACCAACCAAAGGTGGAGCTTGCTCGATGTCTCAGTAGTTCCATCCTTCTGCAGTGGCTCCATCACCGCCTCCTTCGAGTAAAGATACAATTTAGTCGAAGGCTGGAAAAGAAAGTCTGTCACGGTGCCGCGAAAAGGAGAGAAGTCGTTCATGACGGTAACAGGCTGAAAGAGCTCATATTAAGTTGTGACTGGCCCACCGAGGAGAACCCAACGTACGACTACAACCGGCTTTTGAAAGTGCGCCTCAGTGATTTCTAAAAAGAACTTGGAACCATTTCGAAGACCATCAAGATATTGCTCGAAAGAAGAAGATTTCTGGCGCAGAATCCCAATGCAACCCAGCCACCTGTTGGTACTTTTTGCAAAAATGTTAGGCCGTTTGGTAAGAGAAAATGAAAAAAAAATAATTTGAGATCGAGGCTCATGAATGTGTTGAAAAAAGCTGACTATTTTGTTTCTGATTTTTTCCTTACGCGTCTTTCTTGTATCTCATTTTCACCTTTTTTTGTACTGCTGGCTACAAAACATAATAATAAACTTTGAAGGGAGTTATGACTTGTCAAAGGCGGAGTTTCAGAAAAACATCTTTTCTTCTTTCAATCCATATTTTTCTGCCCGCTTGTGACATGAGCATAGGTGGACTTGCGCTTTATTGCGAAAGGATTGCAGGCTTTTGATGGTTTTATGGGATTTGTGGGTCTTCAAGAAGTTATAGCACGTTAAAAAAAGAACTCGTTAAGTTATTTCATACTTGTCGTTTGAAAATCAAATTTTTGCGATACCTGAAAATTACTCATAATAAAAACAAGCATTATCATGCAAAATTACAAAAGTGCGCAGTAAATCTGTATATGCAAAATTTAGATGGTAAACTTTTCTCCTTTGCTTTCTAGAAACTCCCAAAAAAATCAGCTATAATCAATAAAGTGGGGCTTCTCAGAAGTCGGTGAATATAAGTACTTATTTTAGATAGCGCTCGATGTCTCAATAGTTCCATCCTTCTGCAGTCCGATCACCACCTCCTTCGAGCGAAGATACGATCCCGAAGGCTGGAAAAGAAAGTCTGTCACAGTGCAGCAAGAAGGAAAGAAGTCCTTTATGACGGTAACAGGCTGGAGAAGCTCATATTAAGTTGTGACTGACTCATCAAGTAACACCAAGGTACGATTACGACCGGCTTTTGAAAGGATTGCGAGCCTGTGGAGAGTGCGCCTCAGTGACTTCTGAGAAGAACTTGGAACGCATTTCGAACACCACCAAGGAATTGCTTGAAAGAAGAAGATTTCTGACGCAGAATCCGAATGCAACCCATCTCGAGCGACTGATAGCCAACGCCAGTTGCAGAACAGCTTTGCAGGAGGATCTCAAGAAGTACAGGCAAGCCAAGATGCTGGAAGTAGCCGAAGGAAGACGAAGTCTTAAGAAGTGCCGAAGGAACCTCCGTGAATAGGCTCCAGGACCAGACCATCTTTCCGTTAAATTTCTGCAAGCCGGAAGACAACATCTACACAACATTTTCGCCTCGCACCTGACATCTTTAGAAGGGATTCCAGACCAGTGGAGAACGTCAAGAACTGTCCTTCTCTTCAAAAAGGGTGAACGGGGGAATTTTCGGAACTACCGTTCAATGTGCTTACAAACTTTTCACGAAGATTATCCTCGCACGCATATCTAGGACACTCGATGAAGCCCAACCCCAAAAACAAGCTGGATTCCGCAAGGGATTCAGTTGCATGGACCACGTGCAGACAGTTTCGAGGGTTATAGAGTTTGCCGGGAGTACCGACTACTTCTCGTCCTGACCTTCGTCGACTACTGAAAGCCTTTGACAGCGTCGAAACCAACGCCATCGTCTCTGCGCTAGTCGATCAAGGAGTGAACCCAGCTTACGTGAGACGTTAGCCGACTTCTACAAGGACTGTACAACGACGATGCAGCTATTTCATCGCCCCCTGATCATCCTAATTGGGAAAGGGGTCCGACAAGGCGACACAATCTCGCCAAAGCTGTTCTTCACGGCCTACAGTGGGTGATGAGACGTCTTTTTACGTGTATCTCAGACGTTCGACGAACATGGAAAGTCTTCTTGAGGGGAGAACTTAACAGGAGAAGAAGAGCAGCATGGGGCGCCTTCGGGCCTTTGAAGGAAGCCACCGACCAACTGACGGACCCGGAGCTTCGTGCCTACCTGTTCGACTCAACCGTTCTCCCGGCGCTCTGTTACGCCGCTGAGACTTGAGCCGACACTGTAGCCTTGTCGAAAGTTTCACGGTCCCTTACAGAACGCTCGAGCGCAGTCTTCTGAAGATGACCCGACGCAAGCAACCTCTAAAGAATGTCCCGCCTTCGTGACCCAGCGAAATACGTTGCGAAAGCGAAACACCAATGGGCCAGTCACATCATGAGAAGAGCAGATGACAGATGAACAATAAGAACATCTGACAAGGGAAGGATACTTGGTCACCGCGGCCATTCATAATGATTTGTATATCAAAAAATGCGCCTTTTGATGCTGGCTCGAATACTGTCTTCCATATCTGCGAAACGATAATCTGTATGGAGTTATAATTATTTATCCATAAATAAATCGCGTTAATGCGAAGGGTCAAAATCATCAATAAAAATTTTCCTACCTTTTCAGATGCTGAATATGATTTAGATAGGTATAATACAACAGTATTCCTTTTAATCTCTTCAGTAGCTTCAAATGTTAGCTCAGAACAAATCTGGTGGTTTTAACTACACAAAGGCACGCAAATTTCCACGAAAAAAGCTCATAATTTCTTAGAAGATCGTTTCGCCCAAATGGCCACGGTGACCGAGTATCCTTTCCTTGTGAGTGGATTCCTCGCGATGCCAAACGTCCCCGAGGAAGACCACCAACGAGGTGGTCAGATGTGTTCTAGAACGGATGGACCAGCTGAGAAATCAGCTGGATACGATTTCTGCACCTGAAACTCGTGGCGTGGCCACTGACGTCAACCAAGAAGTTCGTGGATGTCTGAAGCGAAGGACAGGGATCGATGGAAACTTTCGTGCTGAGGTTCGCATGTCATGTGAAGACGGGCCATCTAAGTGCCTCAGTAAGTAGTCACTCTTCCGAAACGTTACGGTTTTGGAGACAATCACAAAGATGAATTCAACTTTTCCTTGTTGTTCTTGTTTTCCTTGTTTTTTTCTAAGCCAGATCTTCACGAATTTCTCATGTATAGCTCCTAACGCATAGCTTTTGCATAATGTTACAAATATAAAGTCTTGCTCTAGGCATACCTTCGATAGTCTAGAGACAGGGTCTCAAAAGTGAAGGTTGTTTGAACATCTAACCTCATAAAAAGTGAAGGTTGTTCAAAGAAGGTCAGAGAAGAGAAAATGACTTAACAGATATAAAAAAACGCTGCAATTAGGTCTGAAATCTTTTATTGGCGGCTTTTCAAGGTGCAAGTGCTCCAGGACCAGCAATGCGCAGCACGGGGGAAAGCGAAGAAGAGCTACTTTTTTCTTGTGATTGTTCCAAAAAAACATGTTTCGAGAGAAGTGGTTATAAAGAAGAAGATAAACAAGAAAGAAATCAGTTATGAAAAAGCAAAGTTCTTTTATACTGAGTCGAAAAGAACGTCGAAGCAAAATTTAATCGATGCGTTCTTTGAATATTTAGCCCCGCATTGTAGTTCCCATTTTCTGGGACGTTGTCTAGATTGTAGCGCTCCCTATTCTGGGCAAAAATCGCCCAAGCTGGAAAAAATCGCTGCGAAAGCACTGAAACAGAATAAGGTAAAGAAAAACGCACGTTTTACGATTTTTCGCAAAAAATCACACCATAATCGAAGAGGTAAGCATTAGGTCGTTGTCTACATTATGAACAGAAGCAAGATCTTAGAATGCACGAAGAAACCGCGTGAAAAGAGTTAAACAGGGGAAAAGCAGGAGATTTTCGAAAAGTTTTGCCGGATTTCTCGCTCATATCAAAATATATGGTTTTCTGGGGACGTTGTAAGGGTGAAAGTAAAGAACAAGAGCTTCAAAATGATATTTAGTTTGCTAAAATTGGGTTCGAAACAGCGAAGAAAAGGGTACCAAAGCCAAATGCCCCGCGCCCCGCGTTTGGGGTAGGGGCATTTGGGTAGCGAGGCAGCACGGCGCGCGGAGACGCAGACGGGCAGCGGACACAGACCAGAGCCGACGGGGCATTTGGTCTGGTCGTAGATCTCCGCAGAGTCTCGACGAAACCCTGCAACATTATATTAGGTTGTCCGGAAATTAATGTCCGTTTTGAATTTCAACCTCAATAAGTCATATACTTTTTATTAAGTAGGCTTCAAAGTACTGTTCGATAGAACAAAGCAAGCTCTACAAGATGGCAAGCTTGCTTTAGCAACAGCTCTGATCCACCTCGAGTTTAGAGCCAAAAGCTAAAATGATTCGACTGCCCGAAAAATTGAGAAAAATCATAACTCAATTCATAAGAGACCTAGAAAAATTCTAATTTGCTCACGTAAACACTGTCCACATAAGACATCTATATACGCCGTTGTTGTATTTTTCCTTTAATAGAAATCAAGAAAACGGAAATTTCATGCTTTTGCCAAAGTGATGCGTGCCCTTCCCACATAAGTAGATGTATGCTACAAATCTGTAGAAGTACAAACGTCGACTTTCAGCTCTTTATAAGCATTAATTCTCGAGAAATATCGATTATAGCTTTCATTAGTCAGGTGGTCCAAGCTAAAACTCAAATTTCTCGAGAACTAAAGCTTGTAAAGAGCTGAAAGTCCACGTTTGCACTTCTACAGATTTGTAGTATACATCTACTTATGTGGGAACGGCACAGCATCACTTTGGCAAAAGCATGAAAATTTCTGCTTTTTTGATTTCTAACGAAGGATAAAATACGGCAACGGCGTACATAGATGTCTTATGTGGAAAGTGTTTACGTGAGCAAGTTAGAATTTTTCTAGGTCTCTTATGAATTGAGTTATGATTTTTCTCAATTTTTCGGGCAGTTGAATCATTTTAGCTTTTGGCTCTAAACTCGAGGTGTATCAGAGCTGTTGCTAAAGCGAGATCGCCATCTTGTAGAGCTTGCTTTGCTCTATCAAACGATACTTTGAAGCTTATTTAAGAGTGAAAAGTGTATGATTTATTGCAGTTGAATTTCAAAACGGACATTAATTTCCGGACAACCTTATATATCCCTAGCTGACTTACTCGGCTCCGCCCGACCCTGTCAAAAACGATAAAGGTTCCATTTCTATCCCTGTACACATTTACCTGTGCACAATTCTGCAATTCCCTATTCCCGCTGTGTGAGTAATCAGTATGCTCACCTACCTTCCTCACCAACCCCTCCCCCCCCCCGTAGCTCAAACTTTGCAAAAAAAAAAAACAAAAAAATTGATAAAAGTAAGGATAATTTTGAAAACCGATGGCGTTATTCGGCTATCCGGGCCCTAAAATGTTTTTGTAGTGGGTCTTGCTCAAACTCGGTATGTGGGGGTTAGTCAAGCCGCTGATGACGAATTAAGTAGTCATTTCGTGTGGCAGCGGGTAAAAATCATGAATCTGCCTGAAACCCTGGCAGGGAAATACCTAAAGTGCTGTTTCAAGAAAATCGTGCTTAATCCCCAGGATAACGGCAATTCGTGTGGTATAAAAGTTTCATACCAGCGTAATGCTTTCCTTATAGGACCACTGCGGCGCGCAATACACCCTTCGGCGGCATTTGCCTAAGCAAAAACAGGGGGAGGTAGATTTGCCGCGTGCGTTACGCGTTGGGACAGGTAATTAATTTCCTTATAGCCGGCGTGCCACGGATCTCCCTCATAGAGGGAGTAAAGCCGGTTAGTCGCGAGGTTACGTGGGGCGTCCCTAGGTGGCGGATAGGGAGATAATCGCCGACCAAAAGCGACCCCGCGCCTGCTCTGATAAGCAAGCGGAGCCGGGGGACGGACTCCCTGCCTCCACTAAAAGCTTGCACTCTGATTTTCCGGGCAGGTGTGTGGGGAGGCGAATTCGGAGGTCGCCTCCAACAAATAAACTCCGATGCTCCCTCGCGGGGTTTTGAGCCCAACAAGCTATCCCTGCGAGTAAAATCTTGTTCGACACAGTGATAATATGGAAAGCTCTTTTAATCTTGGAAGAGCCACTGGTAAGGTAGCGCCAGTGGGGACTAGGTTTGAAAGGCGATCTAGGCTGCCTGAAAGGCGATCTAGGCTGCCCCATGATGACGATCTGTACTTACAAGGCGAGGACGCTGGCATCGGACGCATCTATGAGACACCTCAGGATGCAAGCAAGGAAGATCAAGTAGACGTCATCGGACTGACCGAGACAAGGAGGCATTACCCACTGAACGCCACATTTGAGACTGGAGAAGAACTGTTCCTAGGAACATGCGACAGTCGAGGAGTAGGTGGAGTTTGAGTCCTTGTCAACACGAGTTTGGCTATGAACATCCATTCGTTCGAACAACTTACAGCTCGAATCGGACGTTTGCGAATATCAAGACGTGGATCAATCCCTGAATTGACCGTCTTCATTGCGTATGCCCCAACATCCAGCTACGACGAGGACGAACTCGAGGAATTCTATATGGACTTGGAGAAGTTCTACAGAGAAGATCAAACCTTCTACAAGATCATCGTCGGTGATTTCAACGCGAAGATCGGAACTAGAAGGTCGACTGAGGAGCTTCACATCGGAACCCATGGTTTGCAGTGGAACGAACAAAGGGAGAAACTGTCCGAGTTTATCATGACGACGAGGACTATCTATGGAAACTCACAGTTCCAAAAGCCCTCTTCCCGACGCTGGACCTGGGAATCGCCCGGTGGAGAGTACCATAACGAGATTGACCACATCATCGTCAACAGAAGGTACTGCCTGACGGACGTCGCTGTTGTTCCGAAGTTCTACACGGGATCAGACCATCGTCTCCTACGCGCCAAATTCTACTTTCCGCGGAATGGAGAGAGAGCCGTCAAGTTCAGGAAACATCGTCCCATGAATACCACCAACTGGGATCTGTTTTCTTCGATATCCGGCTCATGGCGAGATACCGTGATGGACAACATCGACGAAGAATACGAACACAGAATACAACGGTTCGTACAACATCTCCAAGATTGTGTCAAGGAAGCTCAGAGTCTAAGAAATACGAGAAGGCGTCTCACCACGGAGACTTTGGAGCTGATACGCCAACGTGGATGCGCACGAGCCACAGGCAACTACCGACTGACGTCCGAGCTTGCGAAGCGATGCAGAGAAGCGATAAAAGAAGACCTCAAGGAGAGAAGAGTAGCAGTGATGGTTGACGCCGCGGAGGCTGGAAGAAGTATACGCAACGCCCGCCGAAGCTTCGTCAACTTCAAGACAAATATGACCGCAATTCGTCGTTCTGACGGAACCATAACTTCTTCCCGAAGATGAATGGAGAAGGTCATCAACGACTTCTACTCGGATCTCTTAACGAGCCACGTCCACCTTCCACCATGCCATCTCAAGGAGGACGAGTATGTCGCACCGTCTGCTCTTCCTTCCGAAATTCGTCATGCTATCATGTCGATGAAGAACCGTACAGCACCCGGTCCCGACAGGATTAAGCCAGAACAACTGAAGAATCTTTCGCCAGTTCTCATCAAGACTTTGGCAAGGCTCTTCACGCGGTACCTGACGGAAGGCAAGATTCCAAGACAATGGAAAACCAGCAAAACCGTGTTGCTGTACAAGAAGGGAAATCCCTGCGACATCAGCAATTACCGCCCTATCTGCTTGTTGTCTGTAGTCTACAAACTCTTTACGCGAGTCATTCTCAACAGGATCGGAAGAAAGTTGGACGAAGGACAACCATGCGAGCAAGCTGGGTTTCGAAGAGGATTTAGCACGATAGACCACAAACGGTGTCAAGGCTCACTGAAGTGTCACGAGAGTATAAGATGCCGCTCTGTCTCACCTTCATCGATTTGAAGAAGGCCTTTGACTCGGTTGAGACTGAAGCGTCATCGATGCCTTGAGCAATCAAGCTATTCCGACTCATTACATCAAGAAAATTCGTGAGCTGTACAACGACTTCACAACCACCATAACACCATTATACAAGGACATCATCAACGACGTGAAGAGAGGCGTGCGACAAGGCGATACTATATCGCCGAAACTATTTAGTGCCGCTCTGGAGAACGTCATGCGAAAGTTGGAATGGGACAACATGGGAGTGAAAGTCGACGGCCGGCAGCTACACCACCTTCGCTTTGCTGATGACATCGTTTTGATAATACCAACTCAGACAATCACAGGCTCTCAGCCGGCGGCCACAAAGCCACCGCGAAAACCCACCAAAAGCGCGGTGGCCTCATCGCCTCATTGTCGCTTCCCGCTGAGAACTGGCAGCGAGCGGACTGCTATAAAGCCTTCAGCGCGAAGCGAAACCGCCGCTTTCGCTTCGCGCTGAAGGCTTTTCGCTTCGCGCTGAAGGCTTTTCGCTTCGCGCTGAAGGCTTTATAGCAGCCCGCTCGATGCCAGTTCTCAGCGGGAAGCGACAGTGAAACGCGGTGGCTTTGTGGCTGCCGGCTGAGAGCCTGTGATTGTCTGAGTAGCATCTTGCAGGCTGAACAAATGCTGGCCCAGTTTGACGAAGTGTGTGGAAAGATCGGTCTGCGGCTGAATCTAACGAAAACGATGTTCATGAGGAACGGAAAAGTGCATGATGCTCCTTTCATGCTCAACGGGACGAACATCACCGAGTGCTCAAGCTACACCTACCTAGGTCGTGAACTCAATATGATGAACGATCTAGCTCCGGAACTGAGCAGGAGGAAACGTGCAGCATGGGGAGCATATAAGACAATTGAGGACGTAGTGAAGAAGACCAAGAACATCCGGCTCCGTGCCCACCTTTTCAACTCGACGGTTCTTCCTGCTTTGACGTACGCTTCAGAAACATGGACAATGAGAAATCACGATGAACACGATGAACACGCGGTTAGCGTCATCGAACGAGCTGTTGAGAGAGTGATGCTAGGAGTGAATCGACTCACGCAAGTGGGGCAAGGATTACGAAGTTCTCACCCTACGTCAACGATCAAAGATCAGGGACGCTGCCGCGTACGCCAAGCAGAACAAGATAAGATGGGCCGGACACGTGATGCGTTTTGACGACAATCGGTGGACGAGAGCTGTAACAGATTGGATACCAGTGAACGTCAAACGCGAACGAGGAAGACCGCCGACGTGATGGTCAGATATGTTCACGAAGTCCTCTAATGAAGTCCTTCAAAGCGTTTCGCGTGTTGCTGGTGCGATACGTAAGCACTGGTCAACAATCGCCCGAGACAGGGACGAATGGAGGCATCACTGGTACCCGCTCGTGCAACACGATGATCAATGGGGATACAGGTGATACAGGTGATAGGCAGCGTGGCGTTATACTACAAAGACCTCGCCGTCAAAGTTCGCCGCCATAGTCGGCACGCGCGCCGAGCTGGCTTACTGTACCCAGTACCCATTTTGCACCGGTAAACGTGAGGTATGAGGCAATCCAAGTACGCAGCCCCGTCAGCTTTGTCGCGTTGCGACGTCGCGCCGCGATGGCGAATTTCACAAAAAGTTGCATGAAAATACTCAGCGGTATCGTCCATCGCACTGCATAAGGTGAAACTTCGAATAAAACTTGTAAATCTCCTGGCTCTTATTTGAGTTATGTTCGTTTTTCAAAAAAAAAATCAAAGGAATAAAAATTTGGCATCAGCGATCTCTTATCAAGTCTTGTCACCTGAGTGTCCGTGTTTGAAGAATAAAAGAAAAAATAAGGACCACTGCCGCGTGCGATACACCCTTTGGCGGCTTTTGCCTAGGCAAAAACAGGGGGAGGGAGATTTGCCGCGTGCGTTACGAGTTAGGACAGGTTATCAGGATGGCGCTGGAGACCGCCATGCAAAACGACCGTTTCCCCACTTCGTGAATATCTAGGATCTAAATTGGTCCGAAAGTGAAAAAAAATGTCCATTCAAACCCTGCAGCCAATAACTTCACTAATGCGTTATGACAGCGAGCAAAAATCATATTCATAAGCGATATACATGTGAACCGTTGCAGGTAAGGTTTTGAGCAAATCTGGAACTTCGACCCATCTACACCCACCGTAACTTAAAAAATGCACTATCCTGCAAAATCAGCATGTCAATGACCACCCTAGAGGAATTTTAAAGCAGATCTGTGTTTTCGACCCCATGCCATACAACCACCACAAATCTCCAATATGCAGAGAGAGAGAGATGATATTCGTAATTAGCATGCCGAATAAGCCATATGGACCGGACTTCAGCCGAATTCATGATTTTGACTCCCTATCGTCACCTATCGTAACCACACGGGAAGACGTTCTGCGGAGAAAATGTGATATCTGTAATCAGCATGTACAGGGTCGGGCATACTTCACGCGATTTCAGTCGCGACGCGATTTGGCAATTCGCCAGAAGTCTTCGGACACAACATTAGCAAACTGCACATGCATAGTGTGTATAACTTACGTAAACTGTTGAAATGCCCTATCTTCTGTACATTTATAATGTGCTTACAATGAGTTATGGGCACCTGGAATATTGCCAAATCGCGTTGCGATTGAAATCGCTTGAAGTATGCCCGGCCCTTAAGATAACCCTTATACACGAAGTTTGAGCAAGCTCTACCACAAAAAAATTTTGGGGCCCGGATAGCCGAATAGAGCCAAACTAATTCGAATTCGTAATCAGCATGCTGGATTACCCCCTGTGCCAAATCTCAGCCCGTAGCTCAAACTTTGCAAAAAATCGATGAAATCGATAAAAATAATCGATATTCCTGAAAACTAATATTGTATTCGTAATCAGCATGCTCACTTACCCCCCCCCCCCCTGTGCCAACTCCCAGCCCCGTAGGTGAACTCTGCAAAAAAAATCGACAAAAATCGATAAAATCGATATCGATCGATGACGAAAAGTAGCCTGTGACACCCGTCGGGGCCGAAGTGTATGTGTGCCAAGTTTGGTCCGGATCGGTTTAGAAATGGAATTTTCTATTCGGAACATATGTACACACAGACATACAGACAGACAAACAGACATTCAGCTTTATATACAGGGTGTCCGTAAAGTATGTATAACTGTTTGATCGTCAATATCTTTCTTCCCAACAAGTCTTTTGCCTTGCTTGAGGTACCGTTACGTAGAGCTGGCTTTAACTTAGATTTACAGTATGTAGCGAATCACCGATCGCCCTTCACTACCGTAGGATTACGGTAGCTTGAAATATATGGCGTCAGTATGGAAAAAGCTGCCTCTAAACTTTTTAAAAAAATGTGAAAAGTTGTGTAGTAGGATTTTTATGGACGGTGAATTCAATGCTTAACTGTTCGCAAAATTACGAAGCTTTCTAAACGGTGTAACCGCACTTTTTGGGATTATTGAAAAATTGGCCGCTACCTCTTACCTGGTATAACTCTTCAATGAAGCATCATAATAAGTTGAGAACTTTACAGTTAGAATCAAAAAGTCTAATTAGCCTAGTGTAAAAACTTTCAGGCTGTTTTGCCTCCTTTCTGAGGCAAAATATGGCCTTTCATGGCTCAGAACCCTCTTTGAAGTTTCTACCGTAATCCTACAGTAATGAAGAGAAAAACCTTGTTGGGAAGAAGATATTAACGATCAAACAGTGTATACATACTTTACGGACATCCTGTATAAGACTAGCGACTATACTTTGGACCGAATCGAATGATTATTCGATTATTCGAATAAATCATTCGAATGCGAATGATTTTAAAATTCAAATATTCGAAAATCTGAGATTTCGAATAAGATTCGACAGTCGAATATTCGAAAATTTTCATTTTCGAATATTATTCGAAAGTCGGGTATCCGAAATTTTCAACTTTCGAATATTAATCGACTAGCTGGCTTACCCGGCTCCGCCGTATCCGGACCAAACTTGGCACACATACACTTCGGGCCCCGGCGGGTGTCACAGTCCACTTTTCGTTATCGATCGATGTCGATTTTACCGATTTTTATCGATTTTTTTGCAGAGTTCACCTACAGGGCTAGGAGTTGGCACAGGGGAAAGTGAGCATGGGGATTCCGAATAGAATATTGTTTTTCAGAATTATCGATTACTTTTATTGATTTTATCGATTTTTTGTAAATTTTGACATGCGAGGCTGGGATTTTGCACAGGGGGGTAATCGAGCATGCAGATTACGAACACAATATTAGTTTTCAAGATCGTCCATTACTTTTATCGATTTTATCGATTTTTTGAAAATTTGAGCTAGGGGGCTGGAATTTGGCACAGGGGTGTAATCGAGCATGCTGATCACCCCCCTTGGGGATGATCAGCATGCTCGATTACCCCCCTGTGCCAACTCCCAGCCCCCTAGCTCAAACTTTGCAAAAAAATCGATAAAATCGATAAAAGTAATCGATAATCCCGAAAACCAATATTGTATTCGGAATCCCATGCTCGTACCCCCCTGTGCGAACTTCCAGCCCCGTAGCTCAAACTTTGCAAAAAATCGATAAAATCGATAAAAGTAATCGATAATCCTGAAAAACAATATTGTATTCGGAATCCCCATGCTCGATTACCCCCCTGTGCCAACTCCCAGCCCCGTAGCTCAAACTTTGCAAAAAATCGATAAAATCGATAAAAGTAATCGATAACCCTGAAAACCAATATTGTATTCGGAATCCCCATGCTCGATTACCCCCCTGTGCCAACTCCCAGCCCTGTAGCTCAAACTTTGCAAAAAATCGATAAAATCGATAAAAGTAATCGATAACCCTGAAAACCAATATTGTATTCGGAATCCTCATGCTCGATTACCCCCCTGTGCCAACTCCCAGCCCCGTAGGTGAACTCAGCAAAAAAATCGATAAAAATCGATAAAATCGATATCGATCGATGACGAAAAGTAGCCTATGACACCCGCCGGGGCCCGAAGTGTATGTGTGCCAAGTTTGGTCCGGATCGGTTCAGAAATGGAATTTTCTATTCGGAACATACGTACACACAGACATACAGACAGACAGACATACATACAAACAGACATTCAGCTTTATATATAAGATAGTCGACTATTCGATGGTCATTAATTCGAATATTCGATGAGCACCGAATATTCGAAAATTCGATAAGAATTGACTAGTCGAAAATTCGAAGCATCGAATATTCGGAAATTCGATATCCACAACATATACAGGGTGTCCCAAGGGTATGTACAAACTGTTTGATCGCTGATACCTCTGACGAAGTCTTAGGCCAACCTTTAAGTAACATCCTGTAGGGATGGCTTCAGCTTACAAATACAGCAGAAAGCAAATCACCTATGTTTTTCTTGTTGTGTTATCACGGTATGAACTTTGCATATAAAGCAAGTGCGAAATGAGACATCCAAAAGAGTTTTCCCAACAAAACAGAGATTTCAAATCTATGTAGCAGTATTTTACGTATGTTTAACTACGCACGGCCTTTCAAGCCTTTTAAATGTGCATTCTCTTTTTTGAAGAGCGTTGGAAACTGTTATGGTGTACCTGGCATAAGTTGCAAAAGGCGTTACGGCTGAGTGCAAATTCTTTATACAGTGCTGGACATAATTATAAAGCCACTCTAAAAATCGTCGTAATTTTCGTTCTTGTCAATGAATCTGTCTGAAACTTTGCTGTGTTGTGCGCATGTCAACCTAACATGACCCCTCCAAACAAGTTCCAGTCTTGTTGAGTTTGAACGGAGAAAAACGAAAAATTGAAAAAGCCCTTAAAGAAAGCTGGACAAAATTATAAAGCCACCTGGTTTTTCTAATCAATATCGCATTCGTTGACTCTCAATTTTTTTGTACAATTACATCCCAAAATATGAAACATTTGCAACACCTACGGCCTGACACCCTACTCAAATAGAAGCAATCACTGCATTTTTTGCTTTTAAAAGCACCAAAAGTAATCTGCTTCAACAAACAACTTGTTTGAAGAGTTTTCAAGCTCTCGTTCATTTCAAATGATAATCATGGCATCTACTGACCCTCCCGGATAGATGAGGTGAAGAGCGCTTTCGTAAACTTTGCGCAATCGCTGATTTTGACGAACAGACTCCAACCTCACCATAGGGGTAACGCACTTTTGCACCACAAAACTCGATTTTCAAGCGACAGAAAATACTGTAATGTAGCCATTACGACAGCCATACAACAGTGAACTCGTGTGCATGACTGGGAAAAAATTTCGAGACTGAGCACTCTGGTTCAGCAGCAGTTGACATCACTGAATGTTGAGTGGAACACCCTGCACAATCAAACAACTCAGATCACGAGATAAAAAGGAGAAGTTTAAAACTTCAAAATCTTAGCTAATCTCATTTATCGGGTGAAATATGACATGAAACACAGAGGGAAATAAGGAGATCTAGGGTTATATCGAATCTTGTGCTCGCAGGGAATTTTCGTGGAAAGTATTTCAGGTCTAAATCGCTACCGCATCATTAGGGAAAATCTGGAAGTTGTTGCGAAAGCTGCATCCCCATGTAAGCAATGTAATAAATCAAGTTCAGCACTTTGTGGACATTGCACACTGAGTTTGATGGTTTATAAGCGTTTCAAGCAATGTTGAGGTTGGAGTCTGTCCGTCAAAATCAGCGATTACGCAGAGTTTACGAAAGCGCTCTTCACCTCATCTATCCAGAAGGGTCAGTAGTTTCCATGATTATCATTTGAAATGAACAAGAGCCTGAAAACTCTTCAAACAAGTTGTTTGTTGAAGCAGATTGACTTTTGGTGCTTCTAAAAGCAAAAAATGCAGTGATCGCTTCTATTTGAGTAGGATGACA
This sequence comes from Cylicocyclus nassatus, assembly GCA_958299035.1. Classification (NCBI taxonomy): domain Eukaryota; kingdom Metazoa; phylum Nematoda; class Chromadorea; order Rhabditida; family Strongylidae; genus Cylicocyclus; species Cylicocyclus nassatus. Next base: position 75,295,898 of record CATQJL010000112.1, read on the forward strand.
GGCCATAGGTGTTGCAACTGTTTCATATTTTGGGATGTAATTGTATAAAAAAATCTGAGAGTCACCGAATGCAATAGTGATTAGAAAAACCAGGTGGCTTTATAATTCTGTCCAGCTTTCAGAGAGGGCTTTTTCGAATTTTTTTGTTTTTCTCCGCTCAAACTGAACAAGACTGGAAGCCGTTTTGAAGGGTTATGGTAGGTTGATATGTGCAAAATACAGCAAAGTTTCATTGACAAGAACGAAAATTACGACGATTTCTAGAGTGGCTTTATAATTATGTCCAGCACTGTATAGTGAGTGTCTTTAGAAGCCTAGTGTAAGATCGGCCTTTTTGCAAATTTTAGGCCTGGTAGCCCCCTTTTTCGCTCCGAACATCAGTCATCGCTTATGTGGAGGGGGGGGGGACTACTTTAACATCGCCACAATCCGGCACCCATCTTCTTGCCGGGGCTGCAACTGAACCGTTTTTTTTGTTGTAAATTGAAACAGGAAAAAATGTCTATACCTGAAAAAATTAATTCTGAGATGTTTTGGTTCTCACAGGTAGTCTCACTGACATAATTTATTCGCATAGTATTCGAAAATCGAATGATACTCGAAAATCGAATATTATTCGAGAACCGAATAATATTCGAGATCCGAATATCGAATGGTATTCGATACTCGAATATTATTCGATTCGAAAACTTCCATTTTCGAATAATATTCAATAGTCGAATATTCGAAAATTTCGAATTTCGAATAAAATTCGATAGTCGAATATTCGAAGTTTTCAATTTTCGAATAATAGTCGATAGTCGAATATTCGAGAATTTCGATTTTCGAATATTAGTCGCCAGCAAGTAGGTTGAGGCCAATACATTAGTGAGTTAATGCTACATTTATTTGCACACTAACGATAGGCTCTCGTTTTTCAAAGCGTCCAGTTTTTACAGTAAACAGTGGATACTACTAAATGATGACCATTAAAAAACACATTTGAAAAAAAAACTATTTGTTTCATGTTGCAGCTTACGGCACAGTAACAGACGGAACTTGAAAATATGCGGCGTTGTTTTTGAGCGCTAATAGTCTGACCAAAGTTATATCGGATTACTATGGGTTATTCGGAAAGTTCTGCCAATTTTTCACAAACAAGGCTTCCTCAGCAATGTGATCAAAAATCAAGTGCACCACTCCCCTAAAGTTTCAGCAAGGAATTCTTTTCACTTCCCAGAAGTCCATGCACTGATTTGAATTCCTTTCGCACCTTAGCGCTTCTGTCAGAGGTGAAGCGATAACCTTGATTGATAAAGTTTTCCCACAAGACAGCCTTTCCTTTGAATCCTCGAATTTTCTAGTGCTATAAATTTCCATTTTTTATTTAACCTCTTCCTTGAATAACGCGGAGTCGCAAAACGCCCCCCAGCCCCACTTTAAAACCGCCGTCACTTTTTTTTCACGTTCCCAAAACCCTTGTAATGAATCCAAAGGTTTTGATACTACAAGGCTTTTTCAAAAGTGAAGCGAAATCTAGTAAATACCCGAGCGAAAGCTATTGGATACTTTTCCGAGAGTAGCGGAATTTTTTGTAATTCCGAAAATTCATGCACATGCAAATAACTATGATACTTCAAGGCCTCTGCCTTTCGCAAAAGGACGCGGAACCCGCTCGATGCCTCCAAAGCTTTCCTATCAAAAATACAACATTTTTTAAACACTCCCAAAAATCTTCACAGTTAAACTTTTCTGGACCTCGCGGCTTCCTACCAGAGAAGATGCGGAGCCTTTCACACATCTGAAACTCTGTTAACAGTATCGCCGTATTTTTTTTACATTTCTCCAGTTCCAAGCAATGCCAAAAAATTTTTTTTATAATGTTCTCTCAATGAGCAACATGCGCCCATTGGAAAACACTTTGCCTAAACCACCGTCATTTCTTTCCTATCGTTGAAAGTTCTAACAAAAAATCCAAGTTTCTTACAACTCTGAATTTCTGTCAAAAAAAACGGAACCCCTTGAGCATCCCTTAGTTCTCTTACTAAACAAACAGAGACTTCATAATCATACGAAATCCATCCATGCATACAAATTTCTTTGATGCTCCAGGCCTTCTTGCGAAAAGTGACAAGGCCTCCTTTCACTCGAAAGTATGCAGTGCAAGCACTTCCTTCTAAATTTTAGGAAATCCGGCCAGAGTGAGTCGGAATCCCTTCTTGTTGATAATCCAAACTGAAATTGTAAGAAATTATCTCACTTTCAGACACCATTTCAAAGTGACCTTTCAGTTTTCGCGGGACAGGTACCCCTCATTTCTTTTGTGAGAAGAGTACCTATATCTCCTTCATAAGCTCTCCTTATAAAGGATACAGGATTTGCTTTCCAAATCCATAAGAGACCATGCAAAAAAGCATCAAAAGCATCAAAGCATCTTCAGCATCTTCATCAAAGCAAAATGAAAAGGTCTTTGCAATGCTGTCTTGTCTCATAAACCATTGAATTGCGCTTTTCAGCAAAACCAAAGTTTACGCAATCCTGTGCAGAAGTGGAATTTTTTCACAGATTTGACGATTTTCAAAATTCAAGATTGAAAAATTTCTTTCGTAAAAGCATTCTACAGTAGAATTGTAACGGTAAAAGCATTCTACAGTAGAATTGTAACGGTAAAAGCATTCTACAGTAGGATTGTAACGGTAAAAGCATTCTACAGTGGATTATCGAGCCGCCAGCGAGAGCGGAGTTGCACTTCTCATTCCTAAGGGCAAAAGCAGTTTTTCAGAGTAGTCAGAAAAATTGCAAAAACTAATGCGAAAGGTATTTCGTGTCCTTCTGCAATTATTATCAAGTCGTTTTTATCAGCGAAAATGAGATTTGCACATTGCCAAAGTGGAATCTTCCACAGCATTAGTAAAAATTTGTATCGAGTGCAAGAATTTCCTGCAAAACAATCAGCAGTAAAAACTTTTTGGTTATCTTCAAGTATACAAATCCATTGAAAGCAGCTCTCACCAAATTTCACAAAAGTATTTTCAAAGTCTTTGGGAATAGCTCGTAAATAAGTATAAGCCAAACTGTCTTTCCTACCAAGCTCAGAAGGAAGGGGGGGGGGGGGAGAGAGAGAGAGAGAGAGCAACAGTAGGACTCCTCAGGGTAGAATAAAACCCAAGAGTATCTTCTTTTTTGAGTTTTACCTTAACCACCCTTAGTTTAAGGTAAATTCCTGCCGCATGGAGTCCCTCTCCTTCAGGCCAGCGAGACCAAGTTCGCCCTGCTTTCTTCTTTGTCTGGGAGCAGGAGTACGATTTTTGTTAGTCTAGTTGAATCCAAGCATCTTTCAATAGATTTTGATGGATTGTAATTGGGATTTTCAAGAAAAATTTGAAGCCGCATGAAGTCCCTCGTTCTTCCTGCCAGAGAGATCCTCTTCTCCCTGCTGTTTCCTTTTTGGGCAAACGTACGAATTCCCCAGTGAGAAAAAAAATAAAAGTTCTTCGACAAATTTCAAAATTAATTTGGAAAACCTTGAAACTTCGAAAATTTCGCGCCCATAAAGTCCCTGGTCCCTTCCAAGAGAATCATGTTCACCCTGTTTTTTCCTTTATGTACAAAAGTAGGAACTCCTCAGTGAGAAAAAAACCTGAAAGATTTTTCTCAAGAGTTTGTTTGTGAGCCCTTGGAGCTCTTTAGAAAAAAAAAAGGTCGTGCCTTATAGAGCCCCTGGTCCTTTGTGCCAGCGAGACCATATTCGAACTGCTCTTTTCTTTTTTTGGCAAAAGTAGGAATTTCTCAGTGAGAAAAAAACCTAAAAGTTCTTTCGACAAATATAACTCTGTAAAACCTTGGAACTTCGAAAATTTCGCGCCCATAAAGTTGCTGGTCCCTTTTAAGGAGACCATGTTCGCCCTGCTGTTTCTTTTTTGGGCAAGAGTAGAGATTTTTCAGTAGGAAAAACCTAAAAGTGGTTTGTTTGTGAGCCCTTGGAGTTCTTTAGAAAAAAAGGTTGTGCCTCATAGAGCCCCTGTTCCTTTCTGCCAGCGAGACCATATTCGAACTGCTCTTTTCTTTTTTGGCAAAAGTAGCAATTTCCCAGTGAGAAAAAAGCTAAAAGTTTTTTCGACAAATATCAAACTATGTCGGTAAAACCTTGCAACTTCGTTTCGCTCATAAAGTCCCTGGTCCTTTCCAAAGAGGCCATGTTCGCCCTGCTGTTTTCTTTTTGGGCAAAAGTATTTTCCAAAAGTGAAAGCTTTCAAGAGCGTTTTCTCTTGATGGATCAAACATAGAAACTGAATGAAGATATTGTCTATGGAAGTGTCAAACAAATCAAACTTCGTCCAAAGTAAATGCTTGCAATAAGCATGCGAATTCAGTGCGATTAGCAGTGCCACTGATATTTTGACAACAACAGCAAAAAACAGATTGAAATCTTTTATTGCTCAACTGCTTTTTCCTTTGAGGGTGTGGAGTTACGTTCAATTAAGAAAGATTGCAGTTGGTTGTCGGCAGACGTACTAAACTACGCGGCATAGTCAAAACCCGGAGAATTCGGCTATCGCCGGAACCTGGTGATCACAAAACAGCGTTCGTTGAACAAATCGAAACTTTCCATGCATAAGACGGTCTCGAACTTGTAGGAAAATCTGTAATGACAATTATTTTATTTTATTCATTTATTTATCATTTATGTATTTAATCGCATAGCTGCGAAAAAAAACGCATCAACGCATCATCAACAGTGCAAATCTCCCGATTATTTCCAGTCAAAATGATTATGGAAGTAGGAGGGGCAGTATGCTGCTGATTATTTGTATGTTGGATAAAAAAGCTTCAGCTCCCATCAATTTTTTCGTTAAACAACCAGACTTTATCCCAAGCTACAAAAGAGGTTTTCCATAGAAAACTTGTGCGCGAAAGGAATACGAACTTTCCAAAAGGAGGCTAAATGTTCCATATTTGTAGAGTGAGGCTGACAGAAAGCCGTTCAGTGATATAAAACTGTAGTCGTCTTGCAAGTGGAACTCAACGAAAGAGAGATCGATAGCCAGAGAGCGATTCCGTACACAACCATTTTAGCTACCATGACACATTGCTATTACAACATTTAGCAAGTGCAGCAACGAAATCGATAAAGGTGGCCGATAAGTAATCGATAATTCTAAAATTAATTGGATCTGTGATGAGCGTGTTCACATACACCCCTGTGCCAATTCTCAGCCGCTTAGCTCAAAGCTGAAAAACCTCCGCTCCGCCCATAGTGCGAGCAAATCTCTTGCCGACATAACGGCTACTGCCTCTACTCCCGTCATCACTGAGCGCCGTTATATTTTCCATCCCTTTTTCTGGAATCCTTCAGCATCTGAACTCTCCTCATGCAGAGGGTTAAGGATAGGAGGGACGCAGAAAACTCTGCCGTCGCGCTTGAAAGGATCGAATGTATTAGGTTAAGAAAGTTTTCGGATATTTTTACGCGAAAATTGCTATTTCTCGGGGTGTAATGCATTTACGAACGCGAAAATTTACAATTGCACTCTCACGTATACGCGGCTTATACCTTTGCGGGTGGGAGGAGCTTAGGGTTAGGGGCGGAGTTTGCCACTTTTCGATTATCTCATTTTTCCTAATTAAGCTCAAATTTCATACAGACCTTACCCCCATAAATGCATGTGAATTCATACCTACTATATATTGGAATATTTGTGAGTGTTACAGCATTTACGGAAGGTGGAGTTCTAAGCTCTGTCGAAATCCTATGTCTTCGAATTTTCGCCTCTATTTTCAAAGGATTCATTAGTCACGGTTGTGATTAGTATGGTCTTGTAGTGTCTTTCCTCTATCCAATGATGTACAGCATGCCCTAATTGGTGCTTGCATCGAAGCATTATCTTCGTATAAAGGCAATGTCCGAGTACTTTCTTACCGACCTAATATTTATAGTAAGGATTCTGATCGTCATGACACAACGAGGAGAAATGACAACGACCCAAGCTTTGAAAGTCATTCATTAACGAGATAGACCAGCGTTTTCGTGTGTGACCCTCCGCGCAAGATTCAAGCGTAGTTTGTCGCTCTCATTTAACTCCAACAGCTTTCCTAAACTTCTGAAACTCGATTTTGGTCAAATAAGAGGTTAACTGAAAAATGATGTCCTAAACTCTGGCCAAAATTTCTTAGAAACCTTCTTTTCAACGTAAAAAGGCTACGAGAACGCAAATTCTCGGTCTCGCTGAGATAACCTAAAGATTTTATTCCCTATATTTGCTTCAATAACAATCGTTCCGATTTGGTTAATAACAGTTAATAACATCGCGGGCTTCGCACGGATGACTTCTGTTTTTTCCAGGTGAAAGTTGCGTCTCCTCATAGCCCTCAAAGTGAAGGTTACCAGTGTCTCTATGTATCGAGGGTATCTAGGAAAGTGCTTCTCCGAATGATGAAGAATTGTTGAGTGCCGAATACGCTGAAATTGCGTGAAATATGCCTTGAACATCAGCCAGTTCGACTGAAGATACGATGAACAATTAACGATTGATGTTATGCAACCCTACACAATTTCGAAAAAAAAAACCCTTAGCTGTTTTTGCTTAGTTTCGATTATGCAATTTGCAAGTCAAGTAAGTCCAGTTCAAGAAAATCCCTGTAACTCAGCCCAACTCAGGTCCGAGAGTGGGGATCTCAAGTTGTTTTCGAAGGAAAAACAAATCGATGCGCTAGTTTCTGCATATGCTGGACGTGCTAGTAGCATATGCAAGACAAGAATCTGTGCTTGGCTAAAACTCTACTTATTGTATAGAGCATTCGAAAAATCGTGACGATGACGCGACCGCGCGCGACACGCAAGCACCTTTCGGCAACCGCATGCTTTTGGCTTTGATTTTATCGACTGGTCTTTTTGCTTAGGTATGATAGGACTTGAACACTGGAATTGACTCTGAGCGTTGAGTTGTGCTCCTGTGGGCGTAAAGACCGCATCAAATCCGTCGTCCGATTCAAATGAACATTAAGGTTCTGTTAATTTTCAAGCACATACATACCCATACGTCTCAGCGCCTTATTATAGCAAGACATCGAAGCATTCCTTCATGCGAACAGGGGCAGTGAAGCTTTTTTCAGTCTGAGGATCCAGAAGGCTGGGCTGATCCGAAGAGATACAGTTACGCCTTCCGCATGAGCAGAAAGCATGCTCCTCGCAGTGCAAGTTCGCGTGACGAGTAGGGAGAAGAAATGAAGGGGAAAATATGAAATAATGTAGCAAAAGGAAGTATTCGGGCTAACTGTATATTCCACAATCAAAAAACTTTGGGTACTTTTCCGTTACCCGGACCTATGCTAACAAAAGGATATTGCTTCTTGCCATGCACTATATTTAATCCCAATTTCGTAAAAATATGTGTCAATTTTTGAGTAATATCGAAAAATAGGTGGACAGTTTGCAAAAGTAGTGGCTCGGCAAACTTTCGAATTGAGAATTTTCTGCATATCTGGGGTAATTCGACGCATTGAATCTCAAAAATCCGTCTCAAAGGGTGCGAATATGGCAAAGAGTAGCATTTCTAAACCTCTTCACTTTGTATTAAGACGAGTGGAACAGTTGCCATCATGGCCGGAGATGCAGAGCCGTTGCAAAACCCTCAAGAAGAATTGCAACGTTGCGGCACCGCCACGATGATGGAAAAGAAATCGCGAGTTCCGCGTGTAAGAAAGGTTGCGCGCACGGATTTGGAGGCTTGGGAGGGGCAGCATACTGCGCGCTCGGATTTGGTCTATTTTCATGTTTGGGGTATAGGCACCCACCATATCAAAACTCCGAGGTGTTCATCGAGCCACTGCTTTTGTACTCTCGATATGCCTTTCGTCCCACCGAAAATGATGTTCAAAAATATGTCACACTGAACCCAAACGTGTTGACTTTTCCGACACGTGGCAAGTAAACCGCCCTCGTTTGTGAAGATTTTAACTTATCGATGCCTGATTTCGCGTGGGCGCTTTGTGGGATGACGCGATAATGCTCAACAATTTTGGCGCAATTTTCGCGTTAGCAATATAAATAGTGGGGATGGGTCGCAGAAGAGTAGCGAGCAAAAGGAACGAGCTTAAAAGCAAAACTGGAGGCGCCATCCTATAATTCTACACGTTTAACATTACAAGAGACTAGAAGTTAAAAAAACGAAGTTGAAAACTAGGTGCATTCGGAAGGTTTTTCATTTTTTTTCTACCAATTGATCATTGTGTTTAGCACATCTACAAAACGCCCCGGGAGCGCAGTACGCTTCTTGTTTTGCGATCTCAGAAGAACTAGTCGAGTCTAAGAGGCGTTTAGCAAGCTATCATACACTGGAACTTTTCAAACAGACTTCAACGAATTAGAAAAAAGTGGTTTTAAAAGGATGATTTGAAGTCTGAAGAAATAAGAGCTTTCTCTTGCAGTCAATTCTTTTATAGAGTCTTTTATATGTAGTTCGGCGGCATCGTGGGGAAGGATACCGCCTTTGATAGAAGGTGCACGTCTGCTGCACAAAAATCTGATTCGTGAAAACTGACGATAAAAACTATACCTACCGTATTTCCACATTATGACACATCAGTACAACTCAAAGATGCGCCACCGAGTTTAGTCGAATGGTAAGCTTCAATTCAAAATTCATAAACTTTGAATCGAGATAAGGTGGGTTGAAAAGCTTTGGAACTAAGCGGCGGCAGCCTTACTTAGCAAGCATCGAAGTTAAGCGGCAAGCACCGAAGTTAGGCGACAAGATTAGGCGGCGGGTGCCTAACTTAGGCCCCCGCCCCGCCCGCCGCTTAATCTTGTCGTCTAACTTCGGTGCTTGCCGCCTAATTTCGGCGGTCGCCGCCAATTTTTTTTCACAATTTGCGAGCGGCATTGTACCTGTGGTAGAGAGTAAGTTTTTATTCTAATTTGGTAGACCGTCGATTTTCTCGTGGCTTTTTCTTCGTTGCGATGAGAGGGCAGAGAGAGTAAGGACAGAAACGCAAATTTATACTGGCCAGGTAAAATCTTTCATATCTCACGGCTCAGAAGGTCTAGAAAAAGTAGGCAAACTACAAAAATCTTCCGTGATAGCAGCTTTCAAACGGTATGTGGCTTCTTGGGTCATTTCGCTTCTTGGCCTCGAAATAGCCTCGCTCATTTGAAAAGTAATCCAGTTGGCATGGTATGCCGCTAATAATCATCCCCGGAGTGGAATTCTGACGAAATTTTGCACTCAACTAGCAGGACTCATTTGTCCTTTTTACTCTTAGAGCCGCATGCACTAACATCCCCGCGGTTAAGGGATCACAACTCAAAAAAAGCCTCTATCCTGAGGCTCCAGATATCTGGATTTCATGTTGTGTACGTAACCTTAAGTATTCCTACTATCCTTCACTATGAACACATTGAACAGCAGCGAGAAGCTGTGCAAGCCGCAGTTTCCAGCATTTGTATGATCCCTGATGATCCCCGGCGCTTTTCTCTAAAGTGATTTTTCTTTCTCCACAGTCAACGAAAAGTTTCCAAAGCTGTGCAGATTATCTAACCCAACACTGCTTAGCTGTTGCTGATGAGAACAAGTGATGCATCGGAGTCATGAAATTTCCGATGAAGTACAAATCGAAAGTTGTGGTTTACAGGAAAATTCGATTTTTCAGAAACTCATTTGTTGTCATCAGCAACATGCTTAGCACTGTTGTGTTAGATTATTAGTACAACTTTGGAAGGTTCTCGTTTACTTCAAAGAAAGAAAAACTAGTGGACCAGTAATTGAAGGGGCTAGATTGCATTCGCGCGCTTCGGGACCACCACGCGGTTTCCCGCTATCTGCACATTTTTGAATTGCGCTTACGATTCTTTATATTAGGTTGGCTAAAAAATAAGTTCGGTCGTTTTTAGCGGTTTGTAGAATTGTCACAAAAGTTTTTGTGTATATGTTTAGTACCACTGGAGAGAGCAAATCAAGGAGAATCGGAAAATCAACTCCATTTTCTCAAAAATAATTTTTCTGATAATGAAATGACGAGGGAAAGAAAATTGGTTCGATTTTTTCCTCAAAATTTCGAAAAATCACGCTCCGAAAAACGAACTGAAGTCAGGTGTAATATATAGATTCGCTACCGACACAGCAAATTTTTGAACTTCCAAACATTTGCATGGCCGTAGCTGGTCAAATTCGAGTTATCTGGAATGCCCAAAATTTGACCTTCGCGCGCAGATGCCCAGAAATTTTTACAATTTTGACTGCAGAAATTCAGAAACAGCAGGTCACAATCTTTATTGTGGTTCGCCACCTAGCCAGAGGCTGTATGTACCCAGCCACCAAATTACTCGACTGTGTACTCTGCGGCACTGCAGGCTGAGAACGAAAGTTAGAGATTCAAGAGAGCAATTTTCTAGAAGTTTGAACATATAAGGTTATAACTGTCTTTTTTGCTAATACAAAATCTTGATTATTCAATATTTAAGAATAGAGGCTTGAGGCTATCTTCTCACGAAAAAGTTTTAGCTGAATAGCTGTTACTTGAATTGTTATGAAGCTTTGAATTTGCATGTCAAAACGAACTTATTAATTAGCCAACCTAATATATTAGATGACTTTAAAGAAAAGCACCGGGGATCACCAGGGATCATACGAGAGCTGGAAAATGCGGCTTGTACAGCTTCTCGCTCCTGTTTAATATGTTCGTAGTAAAAACTAGTAAGAATACTTGCGGACAGGTAGACAGCGTGAAATCTAGATATCTGGAGCTTCAGAATATGAAGCTTTCTTCTGAGCTGCGATCTCCTCCCCAGTGGGGATGTTAGTGCATGGGGCCCTTAAAGGGGGGGGGGAGGGATTCCAGATATCAGTCATTATACTTGTCTCATTCACATTCACTAGTAGAGTTATTAATATCCGGGGCTTCGCCTCAAATGACTTTTGTTCTTTTCTCCAAGTAAAGTCTGCGTTCTATCATGGCGCTCTGAGGGTTACCAGAGTACGCGGCTCTTTGTATTGAAATTATAGTACAAAAGGAACTTAGCTCACTTATTTTTTGACTACAGTTACAGAAATTTCCACCAGATCTCAAATAATAACGATCAAATGAGGAAGAAATGGTTAGGTATATTTGGAAACGTGATACACGAAATGTTGTGTACACAGAGCACAGTGCAGCTAATTACAAAAATTACAATACGATACAGGACAATATAGGCCGTAGAGATTGTTGAGATGCATGTTTTGATTCTAACGACTAGGATTCTATCATTGTTAGGTTTTACAGCGAAATTGTGTGTAATGTCATCGTCGCTTTTTAAGTATATGAGAACAATGGAACCAATGCATCACAGGTGCTATTTTCGTTATCGAGACAGCCTGAAGTCCGAAAATGCCTGTACACTCTTTAGTGAAATGAGTGAATGACTTTAGTGAAAAAAGGGGTCAATTAAGTTCAGTTGTGTAACAGGTGCGTGCATCACATGAGAATTTGCTACAAAAGTCTGATTTGACTTAAAGTATTTACATGCATTGAGCCCTCCTAATGCTCTTAACAAATCTCCAAAGCTTAATTGACCTTATTGTAATATTTGACTTCAAAAGTGGCAATTTTGGGCCAAGCCTTTTTAAAACTTAGAGTATTTGCATGCAATAAGCCTTCCTAACGCTTTTAATAAATGTCCGAAGGGTAATTGACCTCATTATAACATTTGACTTTGAAAGTGGCACTGGCACAAAGCTACACTGTGCTCTGTGTTAACAGAGCAAAAGTAGCTAATTACAAAATTACAATACAATACAGGACAACATATGACTGTAGAAATTGTTGTGATGCATGTGATGATTCTAACGACTAGGATTCTATCATTGTTAGGTTTTACAACGAAATTATGTGTAATGTGATCGGGGTAGAGGACATTGGGTCACCGAAAAGCGCGGTTCCGAGCGGACATTTGCAACAAATCTCGCGCCTTCACCATTACTGCCATGCTAGCTCTCCGCGTGGGTGAAGCCTTTCGACGACCGCGATCTAATGTCCTCTACCCTGTCATCGTCGCTTCCTAAAGAAGTGAGAACAATAGAACCAATGCATCACAGCAAACTGATCGCAGCAGTGCGCTATTTTCGTCATCGAAATAACTAGGGATCCGAAAAGTGTGTACGAGTCTTTTGTGAAATGAGTGAACGATTGTAATAAAAAGAAGGGTCAATTAAATTTAGTCGTTTGATAAGTTCGTGCACTACATGAGAATTTTCTACAAAGATCTATTTTAGATAGACTATTTGCATGCATTAAGCCCTCCTAATGCTCTTAGCAAATGTACGAAGGGTGATTGATCATTATAACATTTGACCTTGAAAGTGGCAATTTTAAATCAAGCCTTTTCAATAAGCGTTGTACTCCAGAGCAACCAGAATACTGCGAGCAAGCTCGCAAATTCTGAGACGCGTGTGAAGATCATGCTACAAAGGAATTCTCAGCAGTTGTACTAATGACAATTTATTTTGGAAAATTATGGACATCTTTCGCAGTTTGTACATGCTTTTAGGTTTAAATAGGAACACTCGTAAGAAGTTGGAGAGAAATTCCAGGGTAAACACGACAATGGCAGAGAAGTGGACTTGTGCGCATTTCAGTGTCATGGTGTTCCTTAGAAGTTCGAAACTGGAGAGCACCCACTGTTAGGCGAGATTGAGAAATTCATCGAAAACATCTTGCTCCGCAGATTCTAGGGATTTGACATTAAAGGCACCGTCCACCCTAAGTTGAAGTTTGAGTTTTTGGTAGCATATTAAGGCCCCCTGTCAAGCCAGCCCAAGTCGCGGCGCAAAATGTCTCTTCGGAAGCGAGAAAATAGCTCCGGAATAACGAAGACGCACGAGGACCCCCAGACGGCATTGTCCTCCCCATCCATGCCCCTCCCGTGCGCGCCCAGCCAATCACTTTCCGGAAAGCCGCCGGGCTGTGGGCTCCCCGGAACTGGAATTGTCGGGATTTTCGCGGCTTATGGACTAATCGGAATCAGAGACATGAGAAGGCCCCGGAACGATCAAAAGATGGAAGTCGAGAATCTATGGGACGGTGCCTGTAAGCAGCATTTGGGAGAAATGATGAGATTTATAGACGATAAATGCGCAATAGTCACACTTTTGCTTTGTTGTTTCCGGTTTTTTATTCAAAAAACAGAGAAACAGATGTTAGATATTTCAAGTTGGGGAAATAGGACACAGTATGATAGTTGGATATGCACTTGCACTTGCTTAAAAATAATGTAAAAAGGCATTGCTTTAAATTAGGCTTAAGAGTGAAAAATGAAACTACGGTCGTTAGGCAGTGAACATTGTAAGTAAACACTCAACTGCTTTTATTTACAACCGAGTCGGGTAAAGTTCAATCTATCCAGTGTGAATGAGGCAGAATGTGATAAATCACGTGTGGTTATTTGTAATGCATTGTTCTATGATGGAGATGCTGCATGCACAAAGTCGGTAGATAGATAAAAATACGTGCTTGCAGGTACTCCATTCGGATAATGCTCTGACACTAGCAGTAGTCCATTTGTGTAGTAAAAGGATAGGTACAAAGGTGATTGTTACTGACAAGGAAAGGCACCTAACTTAGGTCGGCCACTCGGAAAACGACGCATATATCCGAAATCAGCTTGAGACGCTGACTTCCAATATGCTATCCTTGGCTGCGAACCTCTACTCTGAAAAGAGTTATGAGCTTTTTAGCATGTGTCTTAGACATACAACTGATTATGGAAAAAGGTCTGTGGATGGAATCTGCTCAAATAGGTGGTAAAAATTCAAAACAACATCAAATTGAGTCATTTGGCTTTGATAGGGTGTATTGCGCATTTGCACCACTATCTAGATGGTGATACCATAGCATCCGTAAGATGCTCAACACGCAAACTTTGCTCAGGAAAAAGCCCATAACTCGCTTCATAGTAAGGCTTCGCAGCTATGAGTAGCAGATTTGAAATCAGCGTTTTGAGCTGATTCCGATGATATGTGTCGCTTTTCAAAAAAACGACCTAAGTTAGATGACTTTCACTGTGAGATGCAATCTCTGCAACCCTCGCTTAATGTGTGTGGCACATAAAAGTCTCCAGCGTCATCGTCAGCAATTCCTTTTGGTCATGCTTCTTGCAGTACTTTTGGCACCAATGGTAAGCCATCCCAAATTCTCCTTCGTCCTCCCAATAAAATTTTTTGGAGATCTTTGTCGCTGCAGATCAGGTGGAAGAAACACAGCACATCGGACGGTTGTCTTCTCGATTCATTGCAAAAAGAAAAAAAGGAGAAAAAAATATTAGCGTTGGAAACAAAAAAAGAAGAAGAATGATATGATGATGATGTCGATGTTGATGTTGATGATCTTGATGTACGTCTTCAATGATGAGAAAGCAAACTATTAGGTTGTAACATAAGTCTTGCACCAAAAATTCAAAAAAATGTTCATAAATGCTCAGAGTTAAGCCCTTACAGTAATTTTCTCATTGCTTACGATTTATACACTTGATTGGTGTAGATTAGAGTTTTTATTTCAAACAATATCAAAACTCGAGAATAAAAAAAAACAAAAAACACAACTTCTCATAGAGATGTTCTATCAGCACAAATTAATCTTATTTCTAATGCGTAGGTCATAAAATTCCCACAATGGTCGGCCACCTCATCGTGGCGTGGGTTTGACACTGGGTGTCGAACTGCAATGCACAGCCGAGTGTATACTCTGGTAGGGCCTCCCAAGCTGTGAAGGAGTTCGACGTTTCCGTTTTCGGCCGGATAACTAGCTAAGAGCCGGCCAGGCCAGATCCACCGCCGTCTGGTTTTCAGGTCGCTAGGCGGTTTTCCCCGCTCCAAGCCTGGGGTCAGCGATCGCCCCGTGGAAATCAAGAGTTGGGCTAGTAAGTCTGCTCTTGTAGGGAAAAAATTTCATTACTCTACCATTTAGAAGAATGGAAAGAAACCCTGCACATCGGATCTCGCCTACGGCGCCGAGTGAGTAGCAAGACTGATGTCAAAGTCCTCAGGGCGCCTTTTGGATTGGACAAAAACGACACGTCTGCCCGTACTACACGCCATGCTGCCGCCACGCCACTGCCTCATGCTCTGCACCTGCAAAGCCAGGACAGCCTCCACAAACGCCGACCTCCACGCTCTTCTCGACGCTGCAGAGCACATCAACTACCACATCATCGCTCTGCAGGAAACGAAGTCCAGGAAGAAGGACGTACGACAGAGGAGTGATGGGACCCTCATCATTCGTGGTGAAAGGTTCCATCACGAAACGTTGGAGGCGTTGGTTTTGTCGTCCACCCATCTATCGTCTCTTTTGTCGATTCGCATGAGATCCTGTCACCCCGACTAGCCATCCTACGACTACGCCCTCCACGTCAGAAGACCATCAGCATCATCAACTGCTACTCTCCAACATCAGCAGCTGACGACTCGGAACTAGATGCTTTCTACGAAGATATGGAGGAGATCGTCCGCAACAAAAAGTCTTTCTACAAGTATGTTGTAGGCGACTTCAATGCGAAGATCGGGATGCTAGAAGAGGAATATAGGATCGGGAAGTTTGGATATGGGCTCCGAAACGAAAACGGCAACCGTCTCATTGGGATTCTCTCCGCCGCCGACTTTTCCATGGAAATTCCATCCTCATGAAGAAAGAACACGACGGTGGATATGGGAATCGCCTAACGGAACGACTCACGCGGAGATCGACCACATTCTCATCAACCGAAGGTGGAGCTTGCTCGATGTCTCAGTAGTTCCATCCTTCTGCAGTGGCTCCGATCACCGCCTCCTTCGAGTGAAGATACGACTCAGCCGAAAGCTGGAAGAGAAAGTCTGTCACAGTGCCGCGAGAATTAATGAAGTCGTTTATGACGGTAACAGGCTAGAAGAGCTCATATCAAGATGTGACTAGCCCATCGAGAAGGACCCAACGTACGTCTGCGACCGGCTTCTGAAAGGATTGCGAGCCTGCGGAGAGTGCGCCTCAGTGACTTCTGAGAAGAACTCGGAACGTATTTCGAAGACCACCAAGGAATTGCTCGAAAGAAGAAGATTTCTGAGGCAGGATTCGAATGCAACCCATCTCGAGAGACTGATAGCCAACGCTAGTTGCAGAACAGCTTTGCAAGAGGAACTCAGGAAGTACAGGCAAGCAAGATACTGGAAGCAGCCGAAAGAAGACGAAGTCTCAAGAAGTGCCGAAGGGACCTCCGTGAATATCACGTACCGCTGGCTGCACTATTGAAGAAGACGGGACTCCGATTTCTTTCCGACATAAGATGGAATCGATCGCGAAAAACTTCTACACCAACCTCTTCCGCTCATCAACATCCGTGCCGATGTCCATTGTTTCCGCCGGAGAATTACCACCACGAATTCTACTTGCTGATGTGCGAACGGCGATTTAGACCATGAAGACGTCCACGGCTCCAAGACCAGACCATCTTTCCGTCGCTGCGAGCCGGAGGACAACGTCTACACGAAATTCTCGCCTCGCACCTAACATCTCATCTTTAGAAGGAGAGGATTCCAGACCAGTGGAGAACGTCAAGAACCGTCCTTCTCTTGAAGGGTGAACGGGAGAATCTTTGGAACTACCGTCCAGTGTGCCTGTGTGTGCTATACAAGCTTTTCACAAAGATAATCCTCGCTCGCATATCTAGGACACTGGATGAAGCGCAAACCCAAGAGCAAGCTAGATTTCGCAAAAGATTCAGCTGTATGGACCACATCCAGACGGTTTCGAGGGTCGTAGTAGTCTGCCGGGAGTACCGACTCCTCTCGTCCTATCCTTCGTCAACTACGAGAAAGCCTTTGACCGCGTCGGAACCAACGCCATTCTCTCTGCGCTAGTCGATCAAGGAGTGGACCCAGCTTACGTGAGGACACTAGCCGGCTGCTACAAGGACTGTACAACAACGATGCAGCTATTCCATCGCCCCCTGACCATTCAAATTGGAGAGGGGGTTCGACAAGGCGACATTATTTCGCCGAAGCTGTTCACCGCGGCCTTGCAGTGGGTGATGAAGTCACTGAACTGGAAATAGAGAGGCATAGAAGTTGATGGGAGATTCCTATCCGACCTTCGTTTTGCGGATGAGGTCGTCCTCTTCTCGAGCAGTAACTGAAAGCAGAGACGATGCTGAAGGAACTAAACGAAGTAGGGAAGAAGATCGGACTGCGAATAAATCGGAAGAAGACTCAGTTCATGAAGAACGCCCTTTGCGAAAATGCGGAAATGGAGTTGGAAGACACCCCTATTATGGAGACGTCTTCTTACGTGTATCTCGGACGTTCGATGAATATGGAGAATGATTTATGAGAGGAACTTAACAGGAGAAGAAGAGCAGCCTGGGCCGCCTTCAAGCCTCTGAAGGAAACCAGCGACCAACTGACGGACCCGGAGCTTCGTGCCCACCTGTTCTACTCAACCGTTCTCTCAGCGCTCTGCTACGCAGCTGAGACTTGGGCCCACACCGTAGTCAAGTCGAAAATTTTACGATCCCCTACAGAACGCTCGAGCGCAGTCTTCTGAAGTGACCCGACACAAGCAACATCTAGTCGGACTTAGTAGTACGGATATGAGAAAAATGTTCCGTCTTCGTGATCCAACGGAATACGTTACGAAAGCGAAACACCGATGGGCAGGTCACAACATGAGAAGAACAGACGACAGATGGACACTAAGAACATCTGAATAAATTCCTCGCGAAGCCAAACGTCCCCGAGGAAGACCACCAACGAGATGGGCAGACGTGTTCGTGAAACGGATGGACCAGCTGAGAAATTAGCTGGAGACGATTTTCGCCCCTGAAACTCGTGGACGCAGCCACCGACGACGATCAAGAAGATCGTGGATGTCCGAAGCGAGGGACAGGGATCAATGGAAACTTCTGTACTGGGGCCCACACGTCACAAGAGGACGGGCCATCTAAGTATCTAAAGAGGGAATCTACCTAACTTAGCTCGCGCTTTCGGAATAAGACACATATATTTGGAATCAGCCTGGAACGCTGATGCCAAATATGCTGTTCCCAGGTGCCACGCACCATTCGGAACAGAGTTACAAGGGCCTCCTTCCGTAAGACTCCTCCACCGGCAAGTCTAGGGGAAACTCGACAATAATCAATAGAGGCCGTGTGGTAAAGTGGTATCGTCCTTTCACCCCTTGTAGCGGGCACGCAGCCTCAGACGCCCTCAAGCGTCGCGGTTTTGACCGCGGCGCGAGGTCGATACGGCCGATCAGATGTTCATCCGTCCGCTGCCACAGCAATCGGTGAGTTTTTGATTATTTCTTTATCTTTTTGCTTGCAGGTTGCAGAAGAAGAATGGAAGGTGAGTCGCAAAGTCTTTTAAGTTTATTCATAAGTGCACTGTTTGCTGAAAGAGCTGAGCATCCAATCTAAGCGCGATGTCAGCCAGTTTTTTGAGTTTTTCATGCATGTAATCAAGATTTTCGAGACAATACACTTATGAATAAACTTAAAAGAATTTCTTGACTCACCTTCCATCCTTTTTTTGCAACCTGCAAGCAAAGAGATAAAGAAATAATTAAAAACTCACCGATTCTTGTGGCAGCGGACGGATGAACAGCTGATCGACCGTATCGACCCTGCGCCGCAGTCAAAACCGCGACGCTTGAGGGCGTCTGAGGCTGCGGGCTACAACGGGGTGAAAGGACGATAAAAAACAAAGAAACATAAGAAAAAGAAACATAAGTCTTGCATCAAAAATTCAAAAAAATGTTCAAAAATGCTCAGAGCAAAGGTAAGCCCTTACAGTAATTTTTTCATTGCTTATGATTTATACACAAAATTGTAGCGTAGATTAGAGATTTTATTCCAAACAATATCAAAACTCGAAAATAAAAAAAATAAAAAATCACAACTTCTTACCGTCCACCCAAAATTTTGACCTCCATGATTCTGCTGTTCCAAGGCTTTCTCATACCCCTGATTCCGAATATTAAGTCAGAAATCCGCGAAAACCACGAAAAACCCCCGTTTTCAGAATCCGCAGAGCGATTTCTTCGGAACAGTGATTGGGGCGTGCACGGATGGGCGGAACGAACGTCATGCTCAGTTAAAGGGGAGGAGCCAACGTGGCGATCTGTTATCTGAGCGATTTTCGAAGCAATTTTCTCGCTTCGGAGCAACTTTTGCCAGCGCGAGTTGGATAAGTATCCATTTGGGGGCCCTACTACTGTTAGGCATCAAAATCTCATGGACCACATTAGGTGGACGGTGCCTTTGAAGAGATGTCCTATCAGCACAAATTAATCTTATTTGTAACGCGTAGGTCATGACTCAGATAAAAATAAGTTTAGGAATTTTTGGGCCTTCCAACATTCTTGGGATCAAAAGTTGGAAAATGCAGTTTGAGTGTTTGCGCCCAACAGGTTTACCGCGATATGACAATAGTGACTCATGCTTTGAGAAGAGTTATAAAAAGAAAGGTTTTTATCAAATTAGTATATTTCAGAATGTTGCGGAATAAGGGTGTAATAGGCTAGCATACACATAAATTCATTTTCATGAAAAAACGTCTTCCTAGTAAAATTTATTGTCAAACACTAAATTTAGATGTTTTACAAGCTGTAACTTTCTGCGGATAGATGCAATCAACGAGTCCGAAATTGGACGTGCTAGAGTAAAGCAAAAGCTAGCAGGCCCCTTCCACCCATTTCCTTGCGGCCTCACGTCAGTTGTAAAATTTTCATACATCGTAAGTAGGCGTGCACACATGCGCTGAAGCGAGGTCAAAAAGTGATTAATTTTTTGTTCGGTCAAAAAATCTCTTGGCAACGCAGACCCTATGGGTTGTTTTTTGGTGCAAAATAATCTACGAAAAATTCTCTATCTATCCATTGTTAGACAAGATGGATATCAATTCTCATGAGGGAGCGTTGCCATGTCAAAAAAAACAAATTTGAAGAAAAACGCTGTGAAGTTTTTGAGTTCTTGCTTCTTCCTTAACATGGATTTTCGCAGTTTTCAATATGTATCTGATAGCCAAGGAATTGCTCAACACACGGAAACTAAGATCTTGGAAACTTTGAAAGAAGTTATGACATTTTGAACTCAAAAAATTCAAATCGGAGAGAACTTATACAGCAACCTAATATACTAGTCACAACAAAAGTGTCACAATTTCGATTTTGAAAATTTTGCGAATTATCTTTGGCAGATTCCCAATTTTGGACACAGGAGCTTAATTTTTTTTTTGGAAATAAAACAAATGGAGTTTGGAGTGCCCCTTTAGAGTTGCCCTTATACTCACTGTAGGTCATGCGGTGAGGGCATAAGTGGTGCCAGCAGGTAGCCCTCTACCCATCCACATATATAACAAGTAAGAGATCTTGCCGAATTTTCTAGAGTTTTCCAGAGAAAAAGAAGAAAAAGTAACAAAACTTATGTAACAACCTAATATTTTTGATTTCGAATACAATGCATTGGTTTTTCATATCTCCCTACGCAAGCATTCCTAAACCAATGAAGCCTTCCGTTGATTACCTACGAAAAGAGGCTATATTTATCTGCTGCGGTAGTCCAAGATAAACGTTTTAGGAACCATTACTATTTTAGGCCCACTTGCATGAACATCCCCGCAGCCATCTTCTCAATAGCATCATAGATTTTCTATTTTCGTAACTTTGATAAGCACAATCCAATTGAAAGTCGTGTTTCCAAAGCAATTCGAAAAGCACATGTTCATCGCACATACGCGATGTGAACATACAAAAGAAGGTCAGGCAGTCTTCAAAAATGCAAAATGTTTGTTGTTGACGCATTTACGCTCTCACGCTGTTAACTAGTGTTCTGCCAAGGCAGTGCTGAAGTACTATATCTAAAAGTTTTGGCAAGCATCCCGAAAAAATTTCTGGAGTGCATGGCTTATCGCCACGCACCTCTATTCAAAAGAATTTTGTCGTCCCCCCCCCCAAGGCAAAATCGTGGGACAGCCACTTCGGTATGATACTGGAACAAAATATTTCACGTCTTTTTAGCTGTGGAGTCAGCAGAGACATGACAAATCATTTGTAAGATTGAGACAAATAATTTGTAAATCATTATTCAAATTAACGACCGAACCACTTTGGAGCACATTCGAATAGACTGAATATCTATTAGGTTGATGCAAAAATAATGGCCTTTACGAATTCCCACTTCAATGTGCTACAACTTTTTAATCCACATTTTTGAATGCGGTAAGTACCTTCAGAAGCAGCAAATTTTTTTAAAAACAGCGCACAACTAACTGCACTAATATCATAAACGATCAGAAAAATATGGTTTGTAGAACAAAAGAAACCTCGTCTTTGACAAATCATAACTTCATTCAGACCTTGTTAGTATGATTGGCAAGTGACCTATCTTGTAGCCGCAAGCCGATAGTACAAAAACGTCACAAAGGTGTTGGGGAAAAATTTGCGAAAATGAAGTAAATTTGATTTGAAAATGTCAGATTTTTCAACATTATTTCAGTATGCCACAAAGTCCCGAATATAGAACTTTCTAATTTCTGCGTACTGAACAGCTAGATGTTTTTGCAAAAACTGCTGATAGATGACCTAGCATCACACTTACAGAAATGAGCAAAGCTTTGGCGGCCTTGTTGAGGCGTCAATATTTCAGTCTGAATAGCTTCAAAAGATACAGCGAAGTATGCATAATGTAGGCAATTTTTATTACATACGATAGCTAAGTTTTCAAAGAAGCGCCATTCATATGCGCTCGAATTTTGGTCAAAAAGTGAATGCAACAAATTTCTGAGTTTGGATGCAGTTTATTTGAAGCTCAGTAACTTTATATAATGAGATTGGAAGCCAGTTTCAACGGCCATTGGATGGAGCATGAAAACATTTTCTTAATGGTATGCTAGGTATATTTTAAAGAAGATATTTCGATGGGAAAAAGTTGCCTTGAAATAAGGCTCAGAAAATCAGCCATTATTTTTGCATCAACCTAATAGATCTGCGGTATGCTCCTGAACAGCTACCGCGTTGCCTTGTATCATACTCCGATATTATTATATTACTGTATAGAAGTTACCTTTGAAGTTTTACTCATGAAAATCTGATGCACGAAAGTGCTAAACGGAGGTCAGGGCGTACATACGCGCATATGCACACGGTCGTCTTGATTCATCTGGCAATAGAATGGTCAGAAGTCGACAGTCGATGCAGCATTCAACGCTGATTTCGAATCTATATTCGAATCTGCTTAGCGCCATTGTGCGCGAAGTTATGAGCAGTTACTTTGCGGAAAAATCGTGTATAAAAGTTGCGAAAATGCGTATTATTGCACTTTCAGCTCACTTTCAGGCTTCAAAAACATAAAGGAACCTAGCTGCAACTTTTGGCCCAGCGTTAATCAAACATGGCTCTGTACTGCCGGATTTGCGCTTTGCATAAGTGATTTTTCAGCAAAATGACGCCTTTTAACGGCTCATAACTTCGCCCACAGGCACTAAGCAGATGTGCGATACAGATGAGGGCAGCGTTTTCTGCTGCATTTAATGATTTGCAGTGTTTGGATTCGCACTTTCTGACCATTCCCTTGTTAGCCCAATCTCCATGGTCTTGCCTACATGAACCAAAAAACTATTGATTTTCATATGCCAGATGTCTTAAGAGGCAAACTGAGGGACAGTACTTTTTTGCACCCTATATATTAGGGTCAAAAGTAATGGGGCACCTTGATTTTTTTGAACATTGTTTAAGATCTCTTGTAGAGTGACCTTCGCAGGTTATCTTGACAGCACCTTGCAGCACCTCACCCACATTCCTTCGAGCGGCGCTTCAAAGAAGTCAGACAGACTTTTTTGAACGCCATCCGAATTTGTGCTGCTGCAACTGGAAATCCCTGGACTTGCGGCATACCATTC